>OY718805.1:9716651-9826651 GCA_963070105.1 Litomosoides sigmodontis | reverse complement strand
ATTATTATTATTATTATTATTATTATTATTATTATTATTATTATTATTATTATTATTATTATTATTATTATTATTATTATTATTATTATTATTATTATTATTATTATTATTATTATTATTATTATTATTATTATTATTATTATTATTATTATTATTATTATTATTATTATTATTATTATTATTATTATTATTTTATTATTATTATCATTATTAAATTATTAGATATTAATTACTACTATTATTGTTATTGTTATCATAGATGCAATTCATTTTACTTTTTCCACTTATGTATAATGCTTCACTTGATTTTGTAACTTCCCAGCGGACACCCTGAAACATTTTGCATTATTTCAGTAAAACAATTCATGCTATAATTAAAAATTCGGACCTATATTTGGAATTAAATATTAAAATAGCTAATTTTAAGCAGTTAATTAAAAAGGCAATTCTCCTTTTGCTGAAACATACTGTTTCAAACATTTTCAGACAGCAAGCGCAGCAGAAATACAATGAGAAAAAAAAAGGAATGGAGGAGAATTTGAAATTAATTCTTTCACTGACAGTATATGTTAATTTACTAAGAGCTTTCATTTTGGTGTACACGTCGACGAATCAATTAATTTTAATTGCACACATCTTGAATAGAGTTTAATTATCATTTAAATTGAATTTGAATACAGTTTGAAATATTTCAAATCACCATCCTCTCTTCCTATCTCACTCACCTCATTGGTTCCAACTACTGCCTCCATACACTCCCGCATTTTCTCATACCTTTAAAAGTTCCTGCTCTATGAATGATTGAAAAGAATGAAGACAAAATGACACACACACAGACAGGGACAGACAGAGACAGACAGACACGCACATACACATCTATAGAAGAGGAGAGAATAATAAAACATAGCATTGAATGATAGAAATGAATATCGTCGCATACAAAAGATTTGACGAAAAGGAATTGAGTGAGTCGTAACGATCATTCTCGATGGATTGGAATTCGTTTTCTGTTTAAGGCAAAGGGACGAAGTGATCTGTTGGTGGTGGTTGCTTGGTTGGTTGGGAGACGATCCACAACCTCTCCGTTTCCATTCTCAATTTCGATGGCAATTTTTAATATGACAGAAGAAGAAGAGGAGGAAAAAACTTGAAAAATGCCAATTTCAGTTGAAAGAAATAAAATATACCTTTCATTTCACTCTAATAATGCCCGTTATTTCATCCATAAATATGGCATTATCAAGCTTCTTCCATTTCACACAATTGACAGGCTATTTAAATTTTCAAAATGAATTTTAAATGCCTTCGTAAATGAAAAAAAAAAACAACAGTATGGCAATTAAAATTTACGGAAACATCGATTTGCCTCATTGTGGGAGGGGGAGAGGTAGAGAGAGAGAAGGACCAAAACGGAAAACATTTTGTATCTAACTACTACTATCACCATGACTGTATCGCTAACAATAGCATTATGGATATCAGCACTTC
The DNA here is from genome assembly GCA_963070105.1 of Litomosoides sigmodontis. Lineage (NCBI taxonomy): Eukaryota > Metazoa > Nematoda > Chromadorea > Rhabditida > Onchocercidae > Litomosoides > Litomosoides sigmodontis. Next base: position 9,825,163 of record OY718805.1, on the reverse strand, counting down.
AAAAGATAATAATAGACAACCGAACCCATAATAATCCTATCATTTTATAATATTCGGAATAGGTGAGTTATTGCATTTACAACCGGTGATGACGTCGGATAAATAGAAAATTAATTATTTAATTAATTACAATTTTTTAAATTGCCATTATTTCACTCAAATTTACTGAAATTTTTTTCCTTCGGAAATTCGTTAATGTTTTGGAAATAGTCTGCTGCTTTAAAATAGCGCTAAATTAGGGTAATAAATTGAGGAGCGATAATCATTGCTATTGCTAAACTATTTGAATCATTCCAATCCTTTCTCATTCCTCCAATATTATGCAAATAAAATACTACCAGCAAACATTTACACACGTACTGCACATTGCGCAAGGTCAAAGTTTATGCAAACATTTACAAATAGTTTGGTACGCATTAATCTGCCATATTAATTTTAAGTTTATTTGAACTTTAATTAATCTATTAGTTAGATTTACTAATTTAAAGCTTACAACAAAACTTGCATGTTTTGGTGGAAAAAATTACAATCATATAAGCAAGATTTTAGGTAATTATACTGTTATCATATGAAATTAAATATCACCATTACTGTAACCATCTTTATCACTCCCTTTAACATTTGGCTATTATTTAGTGATAATTCATTTAGAAAAATTGGAAGAAACAATTATTTTGTAATTACTATCATTGAATGCTCTATTATTCCATGTGATACAGGTCATTATAACCGATGTCATTATCAGTTCAGCATTATCACTGTTAGTGTTATCACTAATGTCAACACCATAATCATCATTATCACTGCTTGTTATCACAGTCATTATCATCGTGACTCGAGAGCGCATCACACACACCCCGCCTCCAAGCGAATTTGATTGACCCGATTGGGCGATGTATTCCGCTCGTGTAGCAATAAAACCCTCCCCTCTTCCCCTCTCTCACACTTTGGAGTTAGTTGTTTAGAGAGTGAGAATGTCAATTGACAAAATATACTTCCTTCCCTCTCTCTCTCTCTCTCTCTCCCTCTCTGCGAAAAGAAAGTAAGAGAAAAGAGAAGACACCACAATTCTCGTAATTTTTAGAAAGATAGAAGTTGGAAAAGAGAGAAAAAGAAAGAGGAAGAGAAAACTTTTAACAACAATATTGAAATAGAAAGAAAGAAATGAATTATAATGATAGTAGCAAAAAAAATGCAGCAAAAAATGAACATTTTAATTTGTTATCTAATTTATATAAATAAAATGTGAAACATTTACTCCTAAGAATTAATCAAATAAGAATTAATGATTTAAATTAAAATTACAATAAGACATAAGGGAAGGGAAGAGAGAGAGAGAATTGATAAAAGATGGGATGGTAGGAAATGTTTGAGATGGCGTTGGGGTTGTCCATAGATAATAGTCAGTTTGGTATAGGGCAGTACAATTGCGCCAATGAAGAATCAGTGAGTGAGTGAGTGAGTGAATGAGTGACTGCCTAAGTGTAGTCAGTCAGTCAGCTAGTCAGTCAGTCAGTCAGTCAGTCACTTGACGAAGGCATCCATCTCTCTCTCCTCTCCTTCCATCATCACTTCTGCTCCCTCAGAAATCTCAACCCTTTCAGTTCTGACAACAAACCTTACCACTCACTCTTCTCTTCTCATTAGTACTGTAACTCATCTTCATCTTCATCGTTATCATCACTATCACAATCGCTATCATTATCATCCTTATCATAATCATCTGTATTTCCAACACAATCTCTATATCATATCACTGATACCGTCCTTCTTATCATCATCATCATCATCATCCTCTTCCTCATAATTCATTTTTTTTTATAATTTTAATTAAAGTTGTGAAATTTTATGGAATATTTGTGACAATTACAACGATACGAATTACAACGTATATCTTCTTAACGTTATTGTCTAAACACTCTTGTAATTGTCTAAAATTAACTTTTTCACTCCCGTCATTTCTTATTTGATTGTGCCTAATGCTTCATATACGACATGCCTGTCTATCACTTCCACAGAGAGTATTTTAATTTTGCTGTCTTTCTGGGTGAGGTGGTTGACGTTACACTCATTTTTTTTATTACACATACGTGAAAATTTTTACGGTATCTATTATCACACGCATTCTTTTTTGTGCATATTATTATGGATAAGTTAGGATTTTACTTACAATTTTTGTGATGTGAAATTTGTTTACGGAAATTATGAATCATACGCACTTAAGTGTATTAATATAGTAATTTGTATATAGACGTGACTGCGTCAAACAACACGTAAATACACCTAAGATTGTAAACGAGAAAATTTCGATTCATACACAGAGAAATTTACTGCATTCAATGTATTACACGTTAAAATGATTTTATTCAAATGCAAATTATAAACGATAATGTGAGATCAAAATTTTTAATTAAATAGTGCTAATAAAATTGTGCTTTGCATGATTAAATTAATTCAGGAAAAACTTTAAAATTACATTTTCAGAAATTGGTAAACATTTTCGCTTTTTACATGCTTTATTTTACTTCATTTTTCTTTTGCTCGAAAGAAATCCTGAAAAATTTAGCATCGGTAAATATAGAATTTTGACAAACTCAATAAACAAGTAAGTGTTAGTATAATTAATTCCTCGTTAAATGAATTCATTAACAAATTAACAAATATGATAAATAAATTTTAAAAAAGTGGACATTTCATGAAATTAATGTAGGATTTTATATAAACCAACGATAGGCAAAAAAAGAAACACTCAAGTAGAGGCATAGCAATGAGTGGTAATGAAAGAATGAATTGAAAGAATGAAAAAATTTAATTTAAGATGAAAGAGCTACTCTAACATTTACTTATTCGGTTCCGTTCACGTTGTAATAAAAAATGTTCCGGCCAAATAAGGCAATTTCGGTGGTTAAATTTGAATGGAAATTGTTCATTTTGAGGGAAATAACATTATCGCTGTTTGATATTACTTCGTTTCAAACAAAACAAATTATGCAAAGAAAGAGAAATATTTCGTGCAAATCGGCAAGAACAAAAGAAAAAAAAAGATGAAAGGATGAAAAATTATTTTTACTACTTCGATGAATTAATTTACTCAAGTAGTGCCAATAAATACATATTAGTTGGTGGATTTATTACTAGGCGATTTATATGCAAGTGAGGAATTTATTTAGTGTTAACTATAATTTAGGAGCCAATTTCAGTCTTTAAATCTCAGCTTACTGCAATTGAATTAATTTTGATTGACCAAAAAAGCCTCAATGTATTTTTGAATTTCATCCATTCCTCATTGATATCCATTGTTTATGCTAAATTTGCTCTTGAAAATTAATCGGAAATTTAAGTTAATGCATACTGTAAGTTGTCACAGTACTTTTGTCGTTTTTTCTCTTCTACTTCCATGCAATGAAATAAAATTTCAAATAGTTTTCTGCAAAATTGGAAATGTCTTTTCTTTTTTTCATAGCAACATTATACTTCCATCCTTAATAAAATATGTTTCAGAGAAAAGGAAGGAGTGGAAGTGAGAATGCGCGCTTTTTTTAGCTTTATTTTGAAGCTTTGTTTAACTTTTATGCAAACGTCATACTTTACCATAACATTGCTTTGTGTGTAAATTTTTAAATGTCTTTGGAATCGAAAATTTTTCTAAGTTAAATGAACTCAATGAGCTCATAAAATGTTTAGAAAGCATTCAAAATATTGGGTTTGCTTACTTCATTCGAAAAGAAAAATAATCAAAATAACTATGGTTTAATTTTTGAATTTAACTCTTTAAAAAAAAAGATGGAACAGTCGTACGTGATGGTTTGCGGTTCCCAATTGCTTATGATAGAAGAATTTTAATGTGAATAAAAAGCATTTTTTATCTGTAAAAAAAAGTATAAAAATTAAAATTGAAATTAATGGTGAAATTTCATCAAACAATTTAATTCGTAATGATATATGTATTTATAATGTGACGAGTAGCGCAAAAAATTGCATATTTTGAATTTAATATCGGTAGCCGAAGAGATTTCAAAAAATTCAGATATGAAAAAATGACGCACGCTAGTAACTTAATGATATCTAATCGTTTTACAACATAATAATTATTGTAAGGAAAAATATTTTCCACTGGAAATAATTAGCTAAACTTCGAGTTAAGAAGTTAATTAATTGCTACGATGGTTTTTAATTTCAAAATTTTTTTTTTTTCACCAATTAAGATATTTTTTTAATTGGAAGAAAAGGAACGATTGAAGGAAGAGCGGAGGACATGAATGGAAATCAGTTTGGTGTACTTACTTGTCGTTTTAGTTAATCATACAACCATCCCCTTCCATCCCTCCTCTATCAATGATAAATGGCATTTCGGTTAACGAATAAGAAGTGAGGAAATGCGTAACGAAATGTACTACCCATTTATTCATTCATTCATTCACCCATTCATTCATTCACTCATTCATTCATTCATTCATTCACTCATTCATTCATTCACTCATTCATTCATTCACTCATTCATTCATTCATTCATCCTCTAAATGTTCCATTCTTTGTACATCATTCTTCCCAATTTAATCCATTTACTTAAAAATTTAAACTTCAATTAAAAAAATGAAATAATTGCAGCAATTAGTTGTTAAATTAATTAAATCGTTGAAACTCAATTAATTTTAAAGGAAAAGAAAAAGAAAAAATTATTATTAGAAAGAAATTGGCTGACCGCTTACGAATTTTGCGCGAAAATTTGACTTCTTCAGTAGTAGTTAATTTAAAATAATTTATAAATAATGTTATTTGCATAATTTTCAACTCAAATTTTAGAGCTGTAAAAATAAATTTGATTTACAGAAGGAAGCAGAAAATTTTTCAAACTTTGATAATTATTTGATGAAAGAAGATATGAACAATATAATTCATCTCAGATGCTTACTATTTTGGCTTTATTTCAATGTAAAAATTAATGCAGTAGAGTTGAAACTTTAATGCTTCAAATCTATATTTTTTTTCAATTAAATATTAACTAGTTAATTGGTAAGAATTAATTCCACGTTAGCTTGACACAAAAAAATGAAATGAATAATTCATATAAGAAGTGCGGGTAACTAAATTAAATTAAATTATTGAATTTCAATTGAATAAATGACGTTGCTCATCATTCTTCTGCCGATCGATATCTGGGTGAATTTCAAATTTCCTATAATTTTCAGATTTCTTGTGATGTCATTGCCAAGGATGTGTTCATTACCGTCTAGCAGTGGCAGTACAGGTAGCAACACCAGTGATATAGATAAGGAGAAACAACGATTTGCGGCAGCTGCTGCAACCATGGCTTTTCCAGGTCTACCCTTTATGGCAGCAGCGGCAGCATTTCCGACTCTAACACCTACCACAACCGGTAGTTCCGTTTTTCCGAATCAAATGGCTGCTCAATTATCACTGTTCAATCCGCATTTGCAACAATACTATGCTAATTTCCTCCATCAACAACAGCTCTTGCAAAGCTTACAAAATCATTCACCACAATCTCGAACAGGTCGAATTCACTTCTTTTTTCCTACGTCATTTCACTAAAATCTTCATTTTTGTATGGAAATTAGAAAGAAACAGCCAATAGGATTAATAAGGAAATTTTTTGAGAAAAAAAATAAATTGGGTGAAAATATTGTTAAAATAATTAGTTAAATGCAAATAATTGTGGTTTTTAAATTTCTTCGACAATAATATAATTTGCTAAAAGAAGACAATAGTAATAACCAAACGATAAAAATAATAATAATTGAACTAATTAGAAATTCTCAGTGAGATGAGCGGACAGTATCTGTCATAAATTAAATGTAATAGCATTTGCAATAGCAACAACAATGACATTTGCCACTACGACAAAAAAATATTTCTTTCAATATTTCGTTATACAAACTGACGTTAAATTTGTTAACTTTTTTTCCGTTAACTCGTCAAGTTTGTTTGTTCTTATTGGATTATCAGTCTATTGATATTAGAGGAGGGAGAGAGAGAGAGAGAGAGAGGAAGAAAGAGAATGAAATAAAAATAGCGATTGATATTATAAATGATTTCTAATTAGTGATAGATTTATTGTTATTAATTACTTAGAATATATGAGGTAAATGTCACATTTCTAACAATGATGAAAGATTACTAATACCTGTTGATTACGGTACAAAGATGGTGGTAAAAGGTTATTGGCTGTATGTATTATTTTCATTATTTAACCATCGATAGAAGTGAAAAAAGGAGGAAAGACAAAACAATGGAACAGTTAGGACTAATCATACGACTGGCAAATATTACGGTACTTAATACATGCATAACCTTTGACCCGAAGATATACTGATAGCAGTATTTGTTTAAAGTTAAACTGTATAATACTGTAATGTATGTATGCTTATATAAATGTTTATTTTGGAATAAACTTATAAACAATTAGCGAACGGATAGAAATGATCTGAAGAATTGATAGATATGTTTTGACGTGAATGAGAAGACACATCTCATTCTCTTGACTGTGAAAGAGCAGGTGGAAAGGAAAAAAGGGAAAGAGAGAGAGAGAGAGAGAGAGGGAAAAAGCGGAAATCGCGATAATGATTCACTACCTGTGACGACTTTTCGGTCTATCTAATGGCATTATCAGTAAAGACGAACAAGGTAGGGGGAAAAAGAAAAACGAATCTGATGAAACGAAAAGATTTTCTTTTTTCCTCCTCCCTTTCCTCTCTCCACCTCCTTCTCTCTCTCTCTCTCTCTCTCTCTCTCTCTCTTTCTCCCTTCTCGTGTTTTAAATTATCATTTCGTTTTCTTTTATCGAAAAGGAAAAAACAGAGGGAAAAAGTGAAATTGTCTTGAAAGCTGCGTTTTTTCCTTTTTATTTCACATGTCGTTATTATCATTTGTTACAATTATCCGATATATGATATTTCAAACAAGAAAAAAACGAATCAAATTATCCCATCTAAACGAACACATTACCCGAGTATTAATTAAAGTTTCGAATTTTATTAGATAATTTCACTTTACCATTATGAGTGTAATTTGGAAGAGATAGGCAAAGGGATAATTAGCAAATGCTGAAGGCAATAAGAACGTTTGTAATTATTGCCGCTTTCATTTTTCACCAATAAATGAGAATTTATTTCACCACAACAGCGCCAGTTTGAACAGGGAGGAATATTTGATAGCGAAAAAAATATCCAAAATTGCTAAATTTATTTTTAGAATTATCACCTTCGGTGTCAGATGGTCGTACTTCTTCGCACGTTGATTCACCGATTAGAAGTAAGTTTCCTCTAACTTTCACTTTTTTTTTTCGCGACCGATCAGAAATTTTGTCTTACTTTTAACTTTTATTTCCTTAACAGAAAATATTTTTTGCATTTTACAATTCCCGAATTTTGTTTTTTCACTCTAATCAGATGAAACGAATAGAGTCTAAGAACGAAATCTTTCAATTTCTCTCATTCACTACCGCAATTTCTAATTGCTAATTATCACAATTTTTCACGTAGAATTTATTAGCAAATAAGTTCATGTTGCACGTAAAAAGTTTGCATTAAATTTATTCAGTGCGTAGAAAAATATTAAAAAATTTGGAATAATTAATAACATTTCAATCATTCGTAACACTTCGTATAAATCACATCTTTTGCTGGTCATTTCATTGGTAAATATGCGCCATTATCTGACGTTATACAATTTCACATTTTTAATTGATTTAACTATTTCCTTTTTTTTTCCCCCTTTAACTACCCTACTATATATGGTTTAAAAAATTTTCAGATTAAAAAATGAACTTCATTTTGCTAAATTTTCTTTTTTCTGTTCAACAGAATACTTTGAAACATTGTTGAAAAAGAGCGCAGAAAAGTTTTAGTTGAAATTTTCTTTATTTTAAAATTTCCTTAATGAATTCATTGTGTGTGTGTGTGTGTGTGTGTGTGTGTGTGTGTGTGTGTGTGTGTGTGTGTGTGTGTGTGTGTGCGTGTGTGTGTGTGCGAATAAATAGTATTAGTTCTGGTGGTGGGTGAACTAATTCAATGAGTGCTACTTTCTCATGGCTCAATCAACTTTATGTATCATTTCATCTGTCCAATCAACCATTGTTATGCTACGTTCTATTGTTCTTTCCAGCAAACTATCAGAAAAAAAAAAAGCGGAAAACCATTCCTTTCCCATCCAACGATTGATCATCGATGATTATTGTTAGTGCTAATTCCATCACTTCAACCTTCTATGATTCCTATGGGTAATTTCAAATTTGAATATAATAAGCTAAATGGCTTCTTTCATTCTCAGCATTGGCAGCAATCATCGGTTTTGCATTCATTTTCCCTTCTTCTCTTGCAATTTTCCGCTTCTGTCAAACATATTTTAATTTTTATTTTTTTCAATAATAGCAGACTCTCTTCCTTTCTCTCTCTCTCTCTCTCTCTCTCCCTCCTCTCTTGTTCTTTCTTTTTCGGCGTATTTTTTTTTATTGCTGTGAAAATTATTGAAACAATAGGAAAATGCTTAATGATTGTGAAGCACTGACAATTAACGTAGCACTTCTGTCTTATTAAAATTTCCAAGAAGAAGAAGGGGAAAGAAAATGATGGAAATTTAGCTCAAATTTGTGATTTAAAAAAAGTTTGCTTATCCAAATGTGCTAAATTTGATTTACCAAAATGTGATTTGATGGAAGAGAGAGAGAGAGATAAGGGAGAAAAGAAGAGAGGGGGAGAAAAGAATATTTAATAAGCTTATTTTACGAATTTTAGTTTGATTCGAAGCTCACACAACGCTTTTTTATGTCTTTCTAATTTAAAATTAGGAAAGGAAAAGAGGAATGGAAAGGTATTAACGCTTTCAATGCAAAGCAAAATAGAACATAGTAGTGCATTTGATCAGAAACAAATAAAATATTGGAATTAATTTTTCAAAATTGCAAAATCTTTTTTAGAAAATAAAATTCATCTTTTTATAAGTTCATACATTTAAGCTTTCGTTAAAGTTTACATTTACATTTATTCTTTCAATACCAATAACACTACCAACTTCCATCTTTTCATTGACGAAAATGCTATAATGCTAACGGGGGGAGAGAGAGCCAGAAGATGTGGAAGAGAGAGAGAGAGAGAGAGAGAAAGAGAGAGGAAATATTAGACGAAACACTTTAGAAATTGGTATAAATCCATTCCTCTGCTTGTTCTCTTTTTTCTTTTTTTTAAATTTCTCTTTACTATCATTATTTAATTTACTTCATTCCCACGGTTAAGAAAACCATGAAAAGAAAGGAAGAAAACAATGAGAGCGAGATACAGAGAGAGATGGAGAGAGAGAGGGAGAGAGAAAAAGAACATCGTTCCTTCTTCTTTCATTTTTGTTGTTTGTATCAAACAAAGTGCAAAATTTCCGGTTTACTTTGATTTGTTTTCATTAAGTCGCATGCATACGACATGATACCGTCGGTGGTGGAAGAAGATGATGAAGCGATCAATTTTGTCGAAATTTTTATTTCCCTCACTCTCCTCCACCTCTTCGCTCATTCATTTCATTTCATTCATTCTCGCCTCCTTTCCTTCGGTTATTTCAAAAGAGAGGAACGAAAAAAAGATTAACATTTTATATGTTTAAGTGATACTATTGATTGAAATCAATGCAGCTACATACATTTGTAATTTAAAGTTATAAAATTAAAAAAAAAAGCGCACACAGTTACTTTTTTTCACTAGAAAAGGTTGCTCCTAGATAACTGAACTGTGTTTTAAGTAAATTTTTAATGAAAGAACTAAAATTCGTTGGAATAATTTATAAATTGTGAATATTTGAATGAAAGGACACGCTATGATGGTGGTCGATTATTATTATTATTTAAATTATCATTGTAATGTAGGAAATGATCGTTGCTTTATTCCACTTACTTTTACATTATTCATTTAGCCTGCGTGTATTTGAGGTAACATTGATTTGCTAGGTACGGTATGTGTATGTGTTTTTAGGGTGTATAAACATGCGTGTATATTTGTAGTACGTACGATGAATTTTTTCTTTTTTCTTTTTTTTTTTTTTTCGTGGTGTGTCGTGGGAATGAGAGGAGTGCTGTTGGTGTTGTAGGAGAATGATAAATTATTGTTGTATGCAACAAAATCACTTTGTTGCATTTTGTGATTTAATTTGCAAGAGTTGTGCCACACAGCAAATGTATTTATTATTCTAAGCTAGTAAATATTAGTTTAGTTGGGTTAGAGTTAGGCAAACTTTTAGCGTAACAAGCGGACTTTCAGTTAGGCAAAATTTTCAAATTTGCAAAAATTGAAGAATATAAGAATTGATTAGTGCTGCGGATATGAGAGGAATTTATGATATTATTAAATGTTACAAGTTCATCACACTGTTTATTACTACTGCACATACTATTGTGAAAATTTCAAGAATTTTTTTTTGCACAAATCTAAATTTATAAATTATAAAAATTAAAAAAAAAAAAACTACTCAGCGTCCGAACACACTTATCGCAGCAAAACCCGTCCTGCGTGATATAAAACGTTAGTCAAACAAACGTTCTTGCTCGCCTATACGTAAGTTGGCTTAGACATCCATGGAATTAAATTCACATGGACGTATCTCGAGTGGAAATCCCGAAGTTTATGCCCGAAAGTAATTTGTTAAGTATTTGATTAAGCGACTTTATATAAAAGATAAAATTAAGCTTTTTTTTTATTGGATCATTATTCACTCAATTCTCCTCATAGAGCAACGGTAATTCATTTATACACTACTGAGCTTATCAGTTTATTTTTGCAAAAAAATTTTCATTTAATATAAATTTTCATTTAATATATATAAATGAAAATTTTCGGTTTTTTTTTTAAAATTTAAAGAGAAAAATTTCCAATCAACTGAGAGTAAAATTATAGAGGTATGTAAGTGATTGTATTAATAAAATAGCTATAATTTAAAATTGTGGGATTGTAGTGATTACTACAATTGCTACCATCAAGAAAAAATCACAGAGAGGGAGAGGTGTGGGGAGAGGGAAAAGTAGTTGAAAGGAAGAAGGAATGAAAATAAAAGATGGAAGTTGGAAGCGAAAAGCGATGAAACATTCATTACTGATTACTGTAGCCAAACAAACATATCAATTGTAGACAACACTTTTATGGGTTATGCCATTTGAAAGTATGTGCAACATCAAGGATCTATGTTGTTTGGATTGTGTTGATTGAATTTCGGAACTGATCGAAACAAATCTATCCCACTGAGGAAGCTCTGTAAAAATGGCAGGGATAAGATTTGCCTTTTCCCTCTTCTCTTCTCCCTTCCTTTGCATACATGAGTAATTAAAAATTTTAAAAATCTCATATATACATACATATATATCGTTTCACTTTTAAGGTAATGATACTGTTTGATTATAATAACAGTAGTAATTACAGTAGTAATAATTAATAAGAATAATAAAACAAAATGAAATAATTCAAAGTTATTTTCTTTTTTTTTTTATTTTAAAAATTTCAAATTTTGATATTTTCAGTAGTATTTGCACATTTTGTTCGGATTAATATTCCACTGAAATACGTAACATATGGTGTTTGGTGTTAAATTAATCAAAAGAATATATTAGGAAGAAAAAAAAAAGAAGAGGATATGCCTGCACACTTATAACTTATCCAAGTTAAGTAAGATTTTTTCCTTCTCATTTTTTTTTTTGTTGTTACTTATTTATTCAGAAAGAGCTTTTTTTCTTGCCGCCTGATTAAGAATTTTTTTTTTTTTGGCTAAGTAGATGAGAAGCAAGCTATTCGCTTCAGTGATCAAAAATTCCTTCTTTCTTCTCTCTCTCTCTCTCTCTCTCTCAAAATATAGCGATACGGACGACGTTACGTCATGATACTACAAGCGCCATATATACCTGTTAGGATCAACGTACTTTACATTTTAGCGAAGAATAGCGCAATTTTGTTTTTTTCTTGCCGTTTTGATGAAGCGATTCTTTTTTCGGTTTTGTATTTGAGGAAGGAGTGAAGTGAGTGTTACGTGACACGTGAGAGATGATGGAAGAGGAAGAGATGACTGTTGGTAGTGCTCATTAAGTATGTGTATATCCTTCCTTCATTTCATCCATAATTTAATTAGTTTACTGTTCGAAGATGAATGAGTGAAGAGGACTGTTGAGTTCTCCTTTGAAGATTTGAATCTACCGACACACACGCACACTCATACATCTGTCAAATCATATTCGCTCGATCATCGATGAGATTGGAGCGATACCTCTCATCAATCAATCACTTATCAGTAATGAAATAATAAGTTAATTATAACTATTGTTATTTCGGAGACATTTACCATTTGTTATACTTCATCCATTTACTATACTAAATTCATCATTAATAACTGCTAATAGTGCAATAATTATTTTATCTTACAATTATGTTTTATAAGTAATCAATTAATTCATTAAAATCACCATGTGATAATATGAATATTCCCGTTTAAATTATGCAAAATTGAAGAATTATCAGTTTGATTGAACTTCTTCAACTGAAACGATGAAATGAATCATCAAATGCATGAAATGCTTTATACTTTATCGCTCAAGGTTTTTTGTTTTTTCTTTGTTTACCCTTCATCTCCCTTTATTTTCACTTATCCTTTTATTTTATAGCTGAAAAAAACACACACGAATTTTTCTTCTCCATTCAGCATTTGAAATAGAAGAGGAAAAATTTTTTAATGAATTTAAACTTTCTTATTCAGATGAATTTATGAAAAATTGTTTAAAAAGTTTCTTTCATTTTTACTTATTAAAAGACGGTAAAAAACATTTTTTTTAGGAGAGAAAGAGAGAGGTGAGAAATTTAGTAGAATAAAATGCAATAGCTGCAATATCTTCCTCTCCATGCACCTATCGGCTAATTTACATAGAAGCATATTCGATAAATATATACAAATGATAGGTAACATACACACCCACGCCCACGCACCCACACACGTAAAGTGCAATAGATGATCAGTATGGAATTAAAAAGTGTGAAGAGTTTTTCCTGCACTGTATGCTCATTAGCATAAGTATTTAGCAAATATCATACACAAACAAACAATTCAATTCCAAACGATTTCCATCCTTCGGCGTTGCTACTGCGCTTAAGTGGGATTTGCTTATGTGAGGAAAATTAGTGAAATCCCACTGCACAAACTTTTTTCTACCTTTTTTGTTTATCCGTTAATGTGACGGTTCATTTGCATATGGACGGACTGGAAAATGAACGAAATTACCGAAATACTTTTTGTACAGAGCATTTTTTTTTACCTCCTCTCCGCTACAGCAATTAATTAAGCAAAAGAAATGCACCAAAATTGTGCCAATGAAAAATTTTTAATTTTTAAATAATTAACAAGAAACAGTTACAACTTACTTGAATATTTCATGCTATAATTAATGCATTGAAAAAAATACAATAAACAAATATAGAAATAAATCGTTTCTCTCTTGCAAAATTTATTCATCCTTTTATTTCACCTAATACTAAAACTAATTAAATGTATGAAAATTTCACAGAACAAATTTATAAAAATTTGGAGGAAAAAAAGAGAAACTTACTTCCGGTAAATGTGAACAAACAACGAGCAACAAGGACATATAATTCAAAAATGCCTAATTTTTCTTTAATTTTCCTTTTTCTGAACAAACACCGAGAGAGACTATTTGGAACCGATCCATTCAATTAGTTCAGAACGAATAAATTTCCCAATACGAAATACCAGTTGAGTTGAGAAATATGTGAGAAGCAAAAAAAAGGGAAGTCGGAAGAAAAGGGAAGAGAAGAAGTTTTGAACAATAAAAATTTTTGTATGAATACAATTAGACAGGGCAACTGATGCATATTGAAATTGGCGTAATTACTTACTGCATTTCATTCCCTCTTTCTTTTTCTCCCTTTCGCTCTTTCAATTTTTTTTTTTTTTTGAAACAACCTATTGGATTAAGGATGAGAAGGAAGGAAGAGGAAGGAATTGTAAGAGGTAAGAATGTGAAAGTTATTTTCTAAATTACAAATGAACAGATCGATATTGAAATGGAACGGCACAGTATTTCATTTAAATTACAACGATGTAAAAAGATAGGAGTGAAACATTTGTAAGCGAAATTTTAAATTTAAGGTCAAAGAGTGTATGTATAAATTAATTATTTGAATAGTTGTTGTGGATTAATTTCATCACGTTTCATTTTGCATTAAATAAATTTTAATTAAGCAATAATTTAGTTAAAAATAAAATTTAACAATCGGTTACAGTACAACAACAACGACGGCAACAACAAAAAAAACCAAAAAGTCTGCTCGAAATTTTAATTTTTCCATTATTTCCCGATTTTTTTTTCATTTTTGCTCCTTCTTTTGTTTTCATAAAATAAACTAATTTCACATTTGAAGTTTGAATGCAAAAATTAAAAGAACATGTCCTGGGAGTTTTATCAAACAATTTCATTCCTTTCCCATAAGGCTTTTTAGAATGGAACGAAGAGGAGAGGGAGAGAGAGGAGGGAGAGGTATAAAGAGAAATTGGAGGCATTTTATTGGAGGAAAATCGGCGTATTACATTGTTTCTCTCTTTCCCTGACTAATTTCAAAAATATTGAAAGAGAGAGGAAAGGATAACATTTGTTGAAAATTGAAATAACACACATTAAATCAAAAAATTTTTCTCTGAATTTAAAAAATTTGACGAAAATTAAATTCTTGCTAAAGAACTAGACAGGTAGCAACAAATAATAATAATAATTGAAAATAAAAATTAGAAAGTTCTGCAAATGTAAAATTTCGTAATTTCGCAAGATTCTAGTAAAATCTTCGTTCTAAATGAAACGAAAAAAAAAGATGTACAGCTAATGATTTGTGTTTATCGATAATGATAATAATGATATGATAAGGAGGCGACGATACCGTTTAAATTGATAACTCAAATATTTGATAATCGAGTGCTCAAGTCCAAAAACAGGGATTTAGTCAGATTGCATTTTGATACTGCCTTTGTAATATCGCTATAGCTCTTATTTTACGGTTTAAATGAATTATCGATTGATGTTGAAATGTGAATAATTAATTAGCAACTTGATAATTTACTCAGTAGAAATTAAATTTTAGTTTAATATATTAAAAGATGAGAAGGAGTAAAATAGGACATGAAAAAGGTGTAATTTGCATCTTTTTCTCACACCATTGATAGTTGTAGGTAGAATCACTTGAAATGGTTGTATATCAATCATATCGAACAATGAAGAAGAGAGAGGGATAGGGAGGAAGAGAGAGAGGGAGAAAGGGTAAAAAGGTATTTTGAAATAATTTCTGCAACCGCAATCACTACTATGCAAGAATTTACTTCCTCACCGGGGGGGAGATGAGGTGAGGTTAAAGGATCATTGAGGGTCATCGAGCATTGTTGTGCCTCATGCAAGTGGTCGGATAAATGATGCAAAGTGGGATTGAGGGATTTCTTGCTTTAGGAAGTCATCTTGTCGTAGAGAGAGAAAGTGATATACCACGTGTTACGTATCAATTATGAGGGATAATTAATACACAATATTTCATACAATTAACTAATACCTATAATTTAGGCTTGAAATAATTGAAATTTGCGATCGTTTGTTATCACAATTTCGAACAAATGAAATGAACACTGAACAAGCATCCCTGTTCATGTTCGTGCTATAAATGTGAAATGAAAATCTTTTTTTTTAATAATTTAATCAATTATTTTATAGGTTTAAAATAAAATTTTTGCCTTCGCACTACGAGAAAACAACCTGTCCAAAAAATTTTCACATAGTTAATTTGCACTGAAATTATTTTAACTTTGTCTAATTATCTCCTTTTTTTTCCCCTCGTGTTTAATCAATTAATTGGCTTACCAATTTACCCGGTAAATTGTGTAGTTATTACTTGGCAAATTATTACTTTAATCTAAAATTATGACATTATTAGTTTAAATATTTAAATTGCGCAATTAGGATGATTTCATGGATTTTCGCTGAAATAAAATCGACGAAAAATTTTCATTTTTTTTTTTTGCTTTTTCTTTTTGTCATCTTCTTTCCTTGTTGTTGTGATACATTTTGTTAATGAATGAAGGAAGCAGGTGATAACTGGTGGTACGAAGATTACGTCATATCCACGCAAACTATCACCTAGGCGGTTTATCGATGAGTTGTTGGAGAGAGGAAGGAGAGAGAAAATGAATTTAGGATAATAAATTAGTTTATTACCACTGATGACACATGGCCGTTTTTTTTTTGTGAGCACAAAATGGACGAATAAAATGAGGTCGGATCATTTGGAAGAGGTGAGAAGCGCACCTGTCCTCTTTAGCAAATGCTCTTGGTAGATTTGTATTTCAGTCGTAACTAACTATATTATAGCAACAAAATTATTAATTAAATTACCATTTTCAATTTTTTCACTCCTTTTTTGTTCATCGAAAAATTTTAGGAAACAACAGCAACAACAAAAATCAAATTAATCGCGAAAAGGATTATTTCTTAATTTAGCTAATTTTACAACCACCTTTCTTTGGTTGCTTCTCTTATTTAAATTTCCTCTTCCAATTAGTGCAAATTTTATCAAATATTTCAGAAATTTTTGTGAATTTCAAAAATTCTCCGGATGAAACAAAAAGAAAACGAAAGCAAAAAATGGAGTAAAAAACGAAGAAGCATTTTTTGCTTTTGCTAAACGATAAAAACTGTACTAATTACTAGGAAATTTTTGAAATAATTTTGTGGAAATGTATTTCCAATGGGAAATGCCAAATATTAGAGAGGTCACTGAGTGAGATTTCAATCGGTCGCTGTGTAATAGGTCAGTTGCTTGGCGGCGCACATGAAACGCGCAACATTTCGCACATTTTACAAATCGCTCATTTAATCATTTTCCGCGCACTCATTAATTATCCTCTGACGTCTCGCAATCGTAGCAGTAGTCACTGTAAATGTGTGAAGAAGAAAAAACGGTTCATTAAAACTGAATGAGATATTTTTACTTTTTATTTGAAAATAAAATTTCAGGTTTAATGTCATCAAAATTAATAGGAAGAAATATGCGACTAATTAATCATTTTCATTAATTCAATGAAAAAGTTGAAATATATTTTTTGTTCTTTTCTTAGAAATACACTAAATTACTTGTGACATTGTTAAAAAATTCTGTTTCATTAAGTGAATCGTAAATTTTACAGAAATCAGAAGGTTATTTGCGCCTCTTTTTCTTTTTCAAAATTTTGAAATTCATTACTGTTGACAACAACCTCTCACTCTTTTCCCTCTTTTCCTCAATTTCCACTTTTGCATATTGAAGTGTAACGGAGCATACATCCGTATCCGATCGACCATCGTCCAACAGACAAAGAATGCTGCAAATATCGATGATAATTCTTGCAAAACATAAAAATTATTTTTGAAATACGAATTGTAAACGAACAAATGTGAGTGAGTACTGTAGGAAAAAGGTGGGAAACGAAATTTTTTGAAAAATTTTTGCTTAAAAGATATAGCATACGTTACTGTTTAATTAATTTTTAAAAAAATAATTGATACCATCGGAAATGGCATGAGTTATTCTCTTAACGAATTTTTAAACATCAATTTACGGGTGTTATTACTTATTAAATGAAAAGAATTTGTTTTTTCTTTCGCAAAAAAGCGGAATTTTTATTTCTAAGCTGTTATCATTGCTTTCAGGTTGATTCATTCGTATTATTCCATGTAAATCTGAAGATTAAATAATTTTGGTTCATCTTTTTGAGTAAATTAAAAATTGAAAAATTTTTTAATTTTGCAAAATTGAAGCGATACTATTCAAATCTTTCATTCGAATAATTTTTATGAAATTTGAAATTATCGCACAAAATTGGCTTATAATTATAATAAATAAAAGGAGTGTAAATTAAAAATTTTATCAACCTATTTCCTTCGTTTCTCTTCTATTTCAAACGTCATATTTATTCAATAAAGAAAAATATTAAAAACCAAAAAATGAATTTTTACAAAAAACCGAAGTTATTTTGTTTGGGTCAATTGAGAGTTGAAAAAATTGAATTTGTAAATATTTTTGATTGATGAAAGAGTTCGAATTTACTGACTTACTTTTTGCATTTCCCGAGAGTGTTTGATGGCGAGGTGCGAGGAAACTTCCGAGTTCAGTTCATCAGGATCAGAAATGAAGCGGCAACATCAATCCTCTTCCAACGATCCGTTGGGATTTTTCTGTAAGAAAAAAAAAGGAGCAACTTCTTTCATCCATCTCTTTTAACTCCTTTTATGAACATTTCTTCTTCCTTCCTCTAAGCCAAAAAAAAAAAACAAAAATGAAATATTACAAGGACAAAATTGAATTTTACAAATGAAAATACATTTTCTTTTGGTATTGTTATTTATTGCTTTGTTTATAATTTTAAGAAGCTGCCAGATATGTGAAAATCACGCATGTCATTGAAATATTATTTTATTGCTGATTTGGGACTAACGCCTAGAAATGTGTCAAATATTCAATTTCATTCCTGCTTCATATTTTTTTAATTTTTTTTTTTTGGAAAATACAAAGTATAGTTCTTTCGTTCTTTTTCTTTCTTCGTTTCAAAAATTATTTGAAAGATATTCTAAAATTTGAGGGAGAAAAGTTAATTTGGCAAAAGTTTCAAAATTTTCACTGTTACTTTTATTTGTTGCTTAGGAGGAATGGTTTTGCAAATGATTGTTCATAAATAATTTCAATTGAATTGAAATTCGTAGCTTTTTTTTTAAATTGTAATTTCTGTTACTAAAAAAAAAGCCTTTTTCTTTTTTACGAGCAGAAAGAGAGAGAGAGAGAAGGAGAGAGAGAGAGAAAGAAGGAAGGAAAGAACAGTGACAATGAAAAAATTATCAATATGTCAAAGGTCATAGAGATGAGATAAATTACAGTCCAAATTTTTTGCATTACAACGCTAATGAAGTCATAAAAATACAGGAAGCGGAATTAATCGCAATAAATTTCCGGAAAAGAAAACGATTGATTTTTATTTTCAAGTGGTACCGCTTTGCTTTGTCATTTAATTAGTAACCAAATTGCATAATTAAATGAGTAATTATCGCAACCTTTCATGGTAAACATAGTTGTCCGATTATTCTGAAATTTCTTCACATTTCTTTTAAAATTAAGCCTAAATTAAAACTCATTGCAGCGCATATTAGTGTGACTTCTTCTCAATGTTCACTTCTCTTCACCTTTTAACGGTTAGTTTGTATGATGAGGTATTAGATTTAATTCTATAATACATTATGTATACGTGAGGAAAATGAAATCTAATTTTAATTTTAATTTGAAAGAGTAATAAATGTTTTTTTGATCGAATTATTTTGTTGCAATAATTTCAGCAAGCAAACACAATTATTTCATTGGATTTGATATACCAAATAAATTAATTCAGTAAGGAACAACACACACATATTCCTCACAACAATAATTTGCCGTTGTCCTTCAGTGCCCGTCCCTTTACTTTACATATGCAAATTTCCCGTGAGTATCAAATATCCATTCATTCAAACCTTTCACGACTTTTTAAATTTTGATATTTTGCGGCAAATTACCTGTTGCATATATACATCAGTAATTGTTAAAAAAGATTCACAAAGTTATGATTAGAATAGATTGAGTGATTGGTAATTAACGTGGTTACTTATCCTGTACTAATATTGAAATAAGCTTAAATTTCAAGCTTAAATTAGCAAGCAACAATTGCAACAATTCGGTAGTCCTTGGGAGTGAAATTTTTTCGCACATAAACTTATTTGTAAAACTTTTGAATTATTTCAAATTTAATTCAATTACCTACCTGTCTGCTGGGGAGACATTTATAATTGTGTTCGCAATGTTATTCGAAATGAGTAAATGAGTGAAAGGTCAGAGTTAGGCAAAAAATTTTTGTTTGGATAAAGAAATTGATATATTTGAACAATTTTAATTTAATTTAATTTAATGAAGAATTAAAATTTCAATTGTAATATAAATTTAGGAAGAACACTTGCCCAATAGAATATGTAAGTCTTCTTGAATTTTTTTTACTTTTCCTATCATTTTCTCAACGTGTTACTCTTGCCTGCACAAGTAATCATCAGCCACTGAAAATTATGAGATGATAAGAAGAGAAGTGAAATGATAAGGATGATATGCGCTTTCGCATTCCCCTGAACAACGGCCAATTTATTACGGTTTAAACTTACCTAAAATTAGGCGAAACTTTTTGTTGTACATTTCGCAAACGGCGGTCTTCTCTTTTAAAATTTATTTGCTCACCGCCTTCTCTTCCTTTCCTCATTCATCTTATTTGCTTGCTTACCTATTTTATAGCCACCAAATAGTAAAATGCAAATTAGCAATTCTCTCCACTAACATCTACCTCTTTCCTCTTCTCCTCGACATTTCTCTCTCTCTCTCACTTTGACTTTCCCACATTGTAATAATAATAATAATAGTTATAATAGTTATAGTAATAATAATAATAATAATATCATTTGAAATATTAGTACTACTAAATTGGCAAAAGTGAAATCGCATGCATCCGACGAGTGTTAATTGCTTCGCCGAATTTTGGAACAAAAAAAATAAAAATAGGAATGAGTAAATTATGCAAAAACAAAACAAAATTGATAAATTCAATTCTGTCATTTTCCATTTACAAATTTATTTCTATCATTTCCAATAATTTTCCCATTTTTAATTTGATTTGATAATTGAATTACATTTCATAGAAGTTATTTCCATTCATACATGAATGCATTCATTCAGCTAATATTTTAGTTTTTAATTAATTAGCAATATTATGAGCAATTACAACTTTTAAATAAGTGATTACTTCATTTCATCCATTTCTTACCTTCAAAATCAGAAGAAGCAAATACAAGAGAGAGAGAGAGAGAGTCTTAAGGAAGTAAATTTTATTAAAATAAAATGATTCCTTAAAATGATAGCAATCAATACGAAGAATTTTCATCAATTTGGGAGTCGTAAAAATTAGCATACGCAATAGAGCACTCGTAATGGCTCATTCGTACGTTGAAAATATTAAAGCCATTGTAAATCTTTCACATTTCGATTACTGTCTGTATAAACAAAATGTACACAACACACACACACACACACACACACACACACACACACACACACACACACCACGTACATTGACAATAAATTACCTTCTATAGAAAGATTATTTGTTTTTGGTGTCATTTTTGTGATTGATTAAGCGCAAATGTCTATTTATTGTGCGCAAAATGGTATCCTTTTAAATGCAATTAAAGAAGTATTGAGGGATGCACTAAATTAATAATTTAAAAAGGCATTTAAGTTAGCACATTGCATGTTAGTACATATTATGTGGTAGTTATTTGATGGAAAATTGATAAATATTATTTATGAATTGATAAGAGTGATATGATAAAATTATTTTAAAAGAGAAAAACAATGGTTTTAGAATGCAATTGAAATGAATGAGATGCACTTTGTCATAATTATCTATCGCCTGATATTCACCCATCTGCTTTATCGTTATCACCATAACTATGATAAGCTAGTGATAGAGGAAGATATCATAGTTGTTCGATTAATTAATAAATTTATGTTGGTGATAAAAAGCGGCTATTATCAGTTGCTTTAATTATTTCGATATTTTAGAGCTTCAAACGGATGAAGATGGCAATCCGATTTGCATCCTTTGTGATGAGAAATTAAACTCTGAGCATGACTGGATCGAGCACATCGAATTGGAAAAATCAAAACTTGCCAAGAATATTGCTAGGTAACTAAGATTTTTATCTTTGTTTCTTTTTTTTTCTCATAAATTGCTCAATTGTTTGTTAAAATTTTATCAAACATATTTAACTTTTATGGGAAATTTTAAATTTATAACAATTTTAGCTTAAAAGATTATAAAGTAACATGTGATAATTTATTACTGTCACCAATATCTGAACAATGCCGACGCAAACGTGAATACGAATTGCTGCGTATTCGATCGAATCAACAAAAAAGGCTTGCACGTAAAAATTTCAAATTATTTTATTACAAGGAAAGTATTATTACTCTTTTTTTTTGACATAAAATTATTCCGGTCGATTTTAAAGGAATAAATTTCGATACAATTGGAATTACACACGAATGATTTGTGTTTTGCAATTGATAGCAAAATTTAAATTATTTTATTTTTTTAAAAATTAAAGTCAAAAATCGTGAATGTCGCGATGATTGCAACAGCCAATTAAATCGTCCAACAAACAGTACCACATGTTCACTGATAATGTCGCAGACAGTCACTGATAACAGAAGTGGAAGTGTGAAGAAAAATGATTGTGAGGCGCAACATCCGACAAATAATAATTTCTGTCGATTTTGTGAGGTATTTTCTCCTCCTTCCCTTTTAGAAATTTTTATTGAAATATCGAAATTTTAAAATTTCATTTCTATTAAAAGCACTTATCCTATTAAGCAATGATTTAGCTATTTAGTTATTTAATTTCTGATTGCTGTAATGAGTACATTTGCATAATGTATGAAATTAGATCCGAAATAACTATTATTCCATTAACGTTGATAGTTTCCTTTTTTTCCTTTTCGAAAAATTCAGTGATTGATTTACATTTCTATCTTTTTGTAGGAAAAGTTTAAAAAATTAAAAAAAAGCAAACAATGCTGTGAACACTCAGTACTGATACTTTATCAGTAGGTAATAATGGTGTACTAAATTACCGAAGTTCGTAATTAGTATAAGTTCAAGGTAATAATGGTGTACTAAATTACCGAAGTTCGTAATTAGTATAAGTTCAATATTTCACTGTTTGCTTTTGCATTGAATAAATTTTGGTAATGTGCTTGTGTGAAACATTTTTGAGGTAAAATGATGTATCATTTTAGCATCAATTTAATGACAAATTGTAATTTATATTATAATAATTATAATTTATATTATATTATAAAGTTCCTATTAAAATAATGGAAAAAATTTTCCTCTATTTCTGATAAAAAAATGTAATTATGGTTGATTTCTGCTTTTGTCAAACCATTTTGTAGCAAATCAAAATTGTTTGCGCTACATTTTATTTTAACTTATTTCTATTTCCGATTACGTAGCAATAATTTGATAAAATTGAAAATTTCTTTCAAAAAAGATCAAATAACTAAAAATTTATTAATGAACGAAACATTTTAATATTTTCCTTGATGTCTAATTAATTACACTAAGAAAATGCGATTGAATAAAGCATTGCGTAAGTTTGTTAATTAAATCAATTATTCGCTATGTACTTGATCTAATTTGAACTTATACGTGTTTTCTTTAGCGTCATCATGAATATTTAATTATCAGTAGCAGCTTCGATCATCCACGATGTCATGATTGCTTCCTAAAATTGCGCTCACAAACTGGTGTACTACCACTTTCTGTAAGTACAATAACAATAAGTTAACTTTTAGTTAACCTGATATTGTAATGATTTCAGACAATCGTTATTACCATTAATTAATTAATTGAAAGGCATTGGTATAACTGATTGTCTAACCGGTTTACTTATAATTAACTTTTAGAATGATACGTAATCGTTTTGATCAATTAATTAATAGTGCAAAATATGTGAAAACGATGAGTAACTATAAATTGGGAATTTTTATTCCTCAATTTTGGTCACAGAATGTATTTCAGATAACTTCACCGGTAGATTGTTGTAGTCCAAGTGGTTTAAGCGATGGCACTTCCGGAAAAGCTTCATCACCACACTCACCGCTATCGCTGGTGGTTGAGCAGAAACGTTCGAGAACAGAATAATTTTATTATTATTAATTATTATAATTATAATTATTATTATTAATTATTATTAATTATTATTATTAATTATTATTATTAATTATTATTATTATTATTAATTATTATTATTAATTATTATTATTAATTATTATTATTAATTATTATTATTAATTATTATTATTAATTATTATTATTAATTATTATTATTAATTATTATTATTAATTATTATTATTAATTATTATTATTAATTATTATTATTAATTATTATTATTATTAATTATTATTATTAATTATTATTAATTATTATTATTAATTATTATTATTAATTATTATTATTAATTATTATTATTAATTATTATTATTAATTATTATTATTAATTATTATTATTAATTATTATTATTAATTATTATTATTAATTATTATTATTAATTATTATTATTAATTATTATTATTAATTATTATTATTAATTATTATTATTAATTATTATTATTAATTATTATTATTAATTATTATTATTAATTATTATTATTAATTATTATTATTAATTATTATTATTAATTATTATTATTAATTATTATTATTAATTATTATTATTAATTATTATTATTAATTATTATTATTAATTATTATTATTAATTATTATTATTAATTATTATTATTAATTATTATTATTAATTATTATTATTAATTATTATTATTAATTATTATTATTAATTATTATTATTAATTATTATTATTAATTATTATTATTAATTATTATTATTAATTATTATTATTAATTATTATTATTAATTATTATTATTAATTATTATTATTAATTATTATTATTAATTATTATTATTAATTATTATTATTAATTATTATTATTAATTATTAATTATTAATTATTAATTATTATTAATTATTATTATTTATTATTATTATTATTCCATAGAAAATAATTTAGTGAACAATTTTCTCCTTTTTTATTTGTTGCTTCTTCATCATTCATTCTTCGTAATTGTTTCGCGTGCGTGTGTGGGTGGGTGTATTAATACTGTAATGAACTACTACTAATACCGTATTTGCTTTATCAGTACTATTAATTACTATTTTTCTTCTTATTACTATTATCACATCACAATTCCTATGTATTGCTATGATTGAAGTTAATAATAAAACAAACGAGAACACTGTGTATTCAACTCCACCAATTATAATTTGTTGTAATTTGATATCTTAGCATTGACGGAATGAAAATCATTTTGATCAAATCACTTTTCAATTTTTTTTTACTTTCAAATATTATCGTCTAATACTATCTGATATCATATCACATCATATCACTAATGAAGTTAAAAATTTTTTTTCCTATTAGGTAACGTATAGTTTTCTTTTTTTATTCTATTTGTCGCATCGCTGAAACATATACAATAATAATAATAATAATAATATCAAAGCGAAGAAAAATGTAATTATTCCAGGAGAACTATGACATCGAATCAAAGTAAATGAATTGGCTTGACAGGTTTTTTTTTCGTTTTGAAAAAAAAATGGAAAAATTTTTTAAACATCAACTAATAGTCGGAAATTCGATTACGAGATGGTGAACGAAGTACGGTAGCGGAACGAGCTGCCTGTAATCCACCACCCGGTCCAAGTGACATCGCCGTTCGGCTCATTGAACGCATTTTCGTGACGGAATTTTCCGCATTATCAGCACGTTCTTCAGCATCTTCCAATTGATGTTGAATTTGTCGATATTTTTGCAAATTTAAATTTGCTAACTCTTCCTATAAATTACGAATTAAATTAGAATTATTTCAATTTAATAAGCGTTTATTTTCAATGAACCACTTTTAAAAGCTAAAGCGTGGGAAAGTGATTTAAAGTGATGAAAACTACATATTGCTACGTGATGTTTCACGCATCCTGCATAACATAATACACGTATCTCAGAAGAAGATGAAAAAAAAAGGGAAAGGAGTGAACGCTTACTGTTGCTGTTGCTAGGTGCAATGATAATGGATGTTAGGATTATCATTTATTATCAAAATTAATTTCTGGAAGATAGAATCTTTGTGTGTATAACAACCGTCTAGATAGCTACCAATGCATGCCTAGTGTGCTCCGCAAGTGATATTCCTCAAATCATGCATTCCTTATCAGTGAACATTATCAGTTGCATAATAATACGCTGCTGAATGTCTTTTCTTTTTTTCGTTACTTTAAAAAAATATGTCCACTACAACGATGGCACTAGGAATGTGAATTTGTTCACCGTTCATATGATTAGTCTAATTTGTCGATTCGTTCAAGCATGAACTACCCCGAATAATCATTAGGCAAGGTAAGAAGGTATTAGTGACACTGGATTTGAATAATCATACAAGGAATGTAATTGTAATTAAATTAATCCGTTCAGATTTATCAAATAAAATTTTTCAAACGCACTCCCTACTGTTTGTTCATCTACTGCTTGCATTCTTGTATCATTATCAATTCAAATTGAATATTTGAAAAAAATTAGCATACCGCATCTTCTAATTGCTTCTTTTGTGTTTTAATTTTGCTTTGAAGTTTGTCGACAAGATCTTGCAAACGTTCGTAATTCTTCTTATCCTCGTCCACTTGAAATTGTAACTCACGCACTCGCCTCTCAGATTTTGCAACATTTTTGTTAGCATCCTGATAACGATGCTGTTCACCGTCAAGTTCAGCTTCGAGATCATGAATACGTTGTTCTAGTTTAGCAATCACTTTTTTGCCTCCCTTAAGTGCCGCTTGCTCCGCCTCGTCTAATTGTACCTAAAGTTTAAGCTTTTTCAAATTTAGAAGCAATAATAAAATAGCATGAAATACATTATCAATTTAGGCTAAATTATTTTCCTTCATTTTCATGCTTAACTAATTTTTGCAAATTTACAACAATAATTACAAGTGCTCTTTGCTCTTCGATTAATCAGAAAATTTACATTTTTCTCCTCTTTTTTTTTGCAAAAAATATTAATTGGGAAGGTGAAAAGAAGCGGAAATTGAGTTTGAAAAAAACTTGTTTCTAATATTACCGAAATTAAAAATAAGTCAAAATTTAATTGTATTTTAAATTTTCTTGGAGTGAAATATACCTGCACATCTTTAATCTGCGCTTCAAGACCTTTTCTCATTCGGTCAACGTGCAAACCATGTTCCTGCTCCTGTCGATATTCTTCTGCAAGCCTTTCAACGTCGGCGATTGCTCTCTTACTACGTTCTTCCGAAGCACGGAATTCGTTCAACGTTTCATCCATGTCTGCGTGAATAGCCTAGAGGATTAAAATTTACATAAATTATGACTGTTTCCTTTGATCCAGAAGATAATACCACTTAGTTCATCCATTACTTGTTATGTGTCTAAGTAGAAGCAGAAAAAAAAACTGTATCTCAGTGCAAGTTGAAGTTTCCAATAATAATTATAGTAAAAATATAAACAAATTTTTTAACTGAAATAGCAATTACTAAATTAATCAATCAATTAATTGCAAAAAATTTACCTGTAGCTCTCCCTCAATTTTCCTCTTTGCGGCGCTAAGATTGCTAACTTGCATATTCAGTTCGTTAGCCTGCTCGCGACTCTCACTTGATTCAAATTCCGCTTGCTTACGAGCATGCTCCGCTTGTTCCAACGCTTGACCAATTTCATCCTTTTCAGCTTCCAGCATTTGTACACGTTTTTCCGCCGAATAATAATGTTGTTTCATTTCGTCACGTTGTCGTTGCTCTTCCTCAATCTATCAAAATAACTTATACTTGGCTCTTTTGAAAGAACTCAACTTTTAATTACTGTTGTATTTATGAAAGTTTTTCATAAACTATAAAAGCGCGCTGAAATCGTAACACAAATAAAACAATTTTTTTCCAGCAAAAAATAATAGCTTAGGCAGAACTTAATGAATTAAGATTTAAAAGCTAAAATTTACATTTAATTAAAAAATATTTCAATTTTAAATCTATCATTAATGAAATAATGTTAGTAGCACCAATAATTATCAATGATAAACAAGTGATAGCTTATCAGTTACTTAGCAGTTAAGCTTATCAGTTAATCTTATATTCTCCACCTAGATATTCAACAAATAAATGTGCAAAGTTCGAATTAACACAAACTTGTAGTTGAATCTCACGAATCTGTTCTGTGCATCGTTTTAGAGTCTTTTGCGCGTCGGCATTTCCTTTATTTGCATGATCGAGTGCAATTTCAAGCTCATTGATGTCTGATTCAAGCTTCTTCTTTACACGCAAAAGCTCATTCTTGCTCTTAGATTCTGCTTCCAGTGATGCTTGCATTGATTCCAATGCACGTTGATGATTTCGTCGTGTATTTTCAAAATCTTCTTCTTTCTCCTGAATTCGCTTCTCAATTTCAGAGCGTATCTGTGAAACTTCCACCTGCGCTCGCATTACTTTACTCTCTTCCGCTTCTAACGCTCCTGAAAAATAAAACGATTCTCTTGCTTTTGCATAAAATTATTTCATTGCTATGTTTATCGTCTGAATTCTTAATTTCACATGCTACATGCTATTCGAAATGATTCCAAAACAATGATTTACCTTCCGCTTCGTCAAGCGCATGCTGCAATTCCTCCTTTTCAATTTCCAATCGTCGGATCATTTTTTGCATTTCATGATGTGAGCGTCCACCTTCACCCAGTTGATCAGTCAACTCTCGAATTTCGTGACTTAATGCTTTATTTTCATGACGCAGTCCCTCAACTGTTTCCGAATACTCCTCGTGGGTTGCTTTCATTTTGAATAAATCTGTCGACAAATTGCGCACCTCACGTTGCGCAGCGTCAAGTTCTGCAGCCATATCATCGGCTTTCTTTTTCCACTCATCCACAAGCTGTAAATATTTTATTAGTGAAGCTTTTGGCAAAAAAAAAGCATATATAAGTGAAAAATATAGTGAAAATATTCAAATTGACGACATTCTCTAAAGTTTTAGTTTTTTAAAAGTTACAAAAAAAATTATATTAAATTTGTAGAAAAAAAGCATTTGAAACTATTTTACACAGAAATACCTGATCGATTCTACGTCATATTTTGGTTAAAAAAAAAGGAGACACGCAACTGGTTAGGTCTAGTAGAACTCTAAGAGACCAATGAAATATTTAGGTTGAAATTTCATAAAAATTTACTGCATCGAAGCCTTTTTGTTTCTTCTCCAACTGACTTGCCGTAGCATTCGCACGCTCCACATCCACTTGCGCATCATCCAGGTCACCAAGCAGACGTGATCGTGCTTTTTCCAATGATACAATCTTATGATTAGCTTGTTGAAGCGCTTCTTGCAACTCACTAATTTTAATTCCTTGCTTACGACGAATCTCTTCCATTTCCGTAGCTTGAAGCATGCCATCTTGTTCGAAACGTGACTGCCACTGCTGAATTTCACCATGCGCTTTACTTAATTGCCTTGCCACTTCATTCTTCGATTCAATCTCCTCTTCCAAACTGTTATGTGCCTGTTCCGCCTCTACCTGTAAATTTTTCACTTGCGCTGCAAGCGTTTGTCGTTCACGTACTTCTTCATCGGCAGCTGAACGAACATCTTCAATTTGCTGCATTAGTTGAATTTTAAATCGTTGTAACGTTGCAACTTGCTCTTCTGCATCTTCCAATTGTCGCAACATATCGCTATTTTCATTCGAAAGACGATTTCGTATTGAACTGTAATCGTGTAACTGACGTGATTGCTCCTCTGCACGTGCTTGCAAATCGTTTAACTGCATTTCGAATTGTTTTGTTAATTTTTCATTGCTAATTTTAGCAGCACTTTGACCGTCCAGTTGAGCAGCTAATTCTTCCGCATTTCGTATACATTGCGATTTGTCCTTTTCCAATTTTTGCTTCTGTTTTTGAATTTGATCCAATTGATCACTTAATTCAGCAACTGCATCAGTGTGCTTTTTACGTAATGCAGCCAGTTGACTTTCATGACTCATATTAGCTTCCTCAATATCACGACGAAGTTTAGCTACTTCGGCCTCACGCTTCTTATTAATTTCTATTTGTGCTGCCGTTGCGCCACCTTGCTCGTCCAGGCGATCATTTAATTCTTCCAATTCACGTTGGATTTCCGTGCGTGCCTTATCAGTTTTTGATCGTGATTGCCGCTCATTATGCACCTCATCTTCCAGTTCCGCTGCACGGCTTTGCAATTCCTTAATTTGTCGCTGTAATTTACTAATCGTTGATTGCTCATCTTCTAATCGACTGACTAACGCGTTCATTTCCGCCTCTTTTCGTTTCAAATTATTTTCCAAGTCACGTCGTTGACGTGTTGCTTCCTCAATTGTTTCTTGCACAATTTTTAATTCGCCCTCAAGTTTCCTCTTTGACTTTTCACTGTCAGCTTTTTCACGTCGCTCACGCTCCAAACTGTCTTCCAAATCATTCAACGTCTGCTCCAATTTACTCTTAACCTTATTTGCATGATTTGTTTTATCTTCTTCACCTTGTAAATCTTCCGTAATTTTCTTATTCATTTCTTCCTGATGTTTAATTTCCTTATTTAATTTAGCTATAGATTCGCCCTGCTGCTGAAGCTCATCCTGAAGTGAACGAATTTGATGATCTTTCGACTGCTTTTCCATTTCTGCTTTACGTGCACTCATTTCCAAATCTTGAATTTGCTTCTTTAATGAATCAATTTCACCTTCCACTTTCTTCTTCGATCGTTGAATTTCCGTATTTTGATCCTCAACATCGGCAAGCTGTTCGTTCAGTTCCTGAAAAAAGAAGAGAAAACAAATGAGCGAAAATCTTGCAATATCTAAAAACATCAGTTTCAAGCAGTGTGCGATGTTAGTGCTCCATTCTAAACTACCCTGAAGGAACAGGTGGTATTGAAATTTGATGATGGAATTTTACCTCAAGTTTCTTGTCCGCGTCCGTTTTTGCACTTTCCATTTGTGAGAGAGTCCCCGCTGACGTGGTAAGATTATTCTTAACGGCTTCCAATTTTTCAAACAATTCCGCCTTCTCTGTTTCCATTTTTTTTGCCGCATTATCTAAATCTTTGCGTAAACTTTCCTCTTTTTGTAACGTTTCCTCAAGTGATTTCAGTTTTTCACTCAATTTTTCCATCTCCTCGGCAACCTTTCCTTCCTTTAGCATTGGTCGAACTTTGGTGTACAGTTTAAACCACGGCCACGTACGCAACGAGCACCACGCACGAACATTTCGCTGCAGCACAATTAAGCCAGCCTTTTGCTGAAAACGTCGCTTCTTGTCCGTCAGACCCAAATACCACTTAATTTGCGACTGCAATTTCGTCACAAGCATTTTTAGCGCTTCATCGCGGACGTCTTCCAAGTGCGCCAGTATGCCAGCTTTGAAGAACACTTTCGTTTCACCCAGGCGGAAATTCTCATCAGTTAGCACGTTGTCCTTAACCAGTCTCTTCAACATTGCTTCCACACACTTCTTCACATCTGTGGTACTCACTGATTCGTCGGCGGCGAGCAATGAGTAGCGTTGCTTGAAATCTTTATGTACCATTCTATAAACCATTCAGCATTACGCAGCTCAAATTTTAGTGAATTCTTTCAAATTAAAACCTTGTGAATTATTGAAATTATTATACATTGTTTTAAATTATAATTATGTAAATATTTTTCATTTTATGACCGCTCGATATTAGATGTAATGCACAACGCAAAGCTAAGAGTTGCTTTTGAAATTCTAATCAGCTGTCAAATTGAATATATTTTTGTATTGAATATATATATATATATACAATTCAATTTGGTTATTTTTTAAATTTATTCAAAATTTCAGATAGTTAAAATTAACGGAAACTTCGATGTATTATTTGTAAAATGTAACTGAATGGAATATATGATACCTGTTAGGGAAACCTTTACGGCAGATACGTATACCTTCCAGTACACCGTTACACGTTAGCTGATTTAACACCAATGCAGCATCCAGTAAACCGGATTGCTTCTTCTCATTTGGTATGATACAACGAATGAAGTGTGGATGAGTCATATTCAGCATTGTCATCAAATTATTCAATGATTCACGGTACAACATGGAAACGGTCATGAATGAACCGGATTTACCCTTCTTTTTACCACCTCCTCCTCCGTCTGAAAACAGATAAGGAAAATATTGCACTAGGAATTTTTAAGAGTTTGAATTTGAAACAATTAAGTTCTAATGAGAAAAAAATACTCAAATTTATAGTGAATTAAAATATTTTATTTTTTAACGAAAAGAAACATATTCCGACAATTCTTATCCCTGACTAATTGATAAGAAGTATCAAATTATCATTATTATTAACAGATGAATGACTGCAATGATAAAAGGGTATTAGCTTCGTCCATCATTTGCCTCCAGTTAATTTCAAAGTATTATCAATCAATTTACGGAGTAATTTACAGTAAATTTTGAAATTACTGCCAATTCATTCCTTTCTCTATTTCATTCGTAACAAAATTAATAACTCTAACAATTAATTTGAATTAAATGCAAAAACCATCAAATGGTAAATTATTATTATTAATTATTATTATTGCTAATTATTATTATTATTTATTGTTATTTATTATTATTAATTATTATTGTTATTAATTACTATTATTAATTACCATTATTATTATTAATTATTATTATTATTATTGTTGTTGCTTACTATTATTAATTATTATTGTTGTTACTTACTATTATTAATTATTACTATTAATTGCTATTATTGAGTGGTTATAAGCTATTGAAAATACTTTGAAAATCATTTAAATATTTTTTCTTCTAATTTGTTAACATGATTATTAAAATTAATATAATTTTTGTTGCAAGAAAGAGCGGAAGAGTAACCTTTCGCAGCAGCGGCGGCTTCTTCTTGTGTCGTATAGTCTTGCCAAATTTCGGTTAAAAGCGCATTGCCGGTCGAATGCTTCATCACCGATACAACAGTATCATTCAGCGGATCCTTGTTCTTCTCCAACCAGTTGCTTACATTGTACCGCACAGTACCGGCGTAGTGTCGCATAGCAAAGTGCGCTTCACCCTGTTTCCCCTTCGGCGGCTTAGGCTTTTCAAAATTCGGATGCTTTCCCAGGTGCTGATCGTTTAATTTTTGCGCCAATGTAAGATCGCTTGCTTTCGGCACGATGCATTCCTCGTCCAACATCGACAGTATACCCAGTGGTTTTTCAATTAATTCAATGCAAGCCTGTAAATCCAAACCGAAATCGATGAATGTCCATTGGATGCCTTCACGAGCGTACTCTTCCTGCTCCAACACGAACATGTGATGGTTGAAAAACTGTTGCAATTTTTCATTTACGAAATTAATCCAAAGTTGTTCGAATGAATTGAACTGAAAGAAAAACACAACAAATTGAAATAAAAGTGAAATTTAGTCAATTCAGCGAATTTGAATTTATCTACAAAATGTATCATAGAAGTTGTTTGTTAAGTTAGCAAAAAAAAAAAATTAGTCCTATGAAACAGTTTAAGTCATCTGCTATATTCGATTCAATAATTGAAGAAAAAAGGCATGAAAGGAAGGAAAAATTAATTTATCAAAAATTTACATATAATAAATTATTATTACTCATATTATTTATTCAAAAAAATCCATTTTTACATTTTTTTCTTTCTTTTTTTAATTAATCAAATGCAACTAAATAATTTAATTAACGACATTGATTGAAGTGTGAAATTTTTTGAATTTTTCAAAATTTCATCACTAGTTCAATCTTGCAAAAAAAATTATTCTTATAATTTTGAGATAAATTACATCAAAGATTTCAAATCCGGCAATATCCAGTACGCCAATGAAGAAATCGCGTGAAATACCCTTCTGATCCAACGTTTTGTTGCACTTTTTCACAAGCCAATTGAACACTCGTGAATACAGGCCTTTTGCCATTGCGCCGACCGCCCACGTTACCTGGTCAATATTCTGACCTTTGTTGACCCATTCATTGCCAACTTTCACTTTCGGCTTTGTTAGCGCTTTTAGGAAATCTTCATGACCAATACCGTACATTGCGGATGCTTTTTCCGCTTCATCTGTACCATCCGGTTCCGCTTGCTCCTCACGTGGCCGTTGTTTAAATTTCATATTTCCCATGTGCATTATTGCTGCCATCAATTTATAGCAGTCGGTTTTTTCTTGAAATGAAAAGTGTAAAATATCGAATGCTTCGTCGGTCAGTTGATGTTCCTCCTTATCATCGATGCCATCGATTGAAAGCTCAGCTTGTGCAACAAAGTAGTACTCCTTCAGTGGCTTATCCAACAGCAAATCCTTCTTCAATGTTGGTATGTGATCGGAACAAAGTTGATAGAATATGTGATAGCATCGTTCACCCGGCGCTTGTCGAATAACACGAGATTTTTCGAGCAAATCTATTAAAATTCACAATTAAAATTCATCCTTTTCTGAATTAACAGTTTGAATTAGTTAAAAATTACAACTTTGAAATTTATTTTATAATGTGTGAAAAAATTTTTGGAATTTTTTTTAATATAATAAATTTTTTGTTTTGCTGATAATTTCATTGCTTCTATGAAGGCGGAAATTATAGCTTTTGTTGAATGGTTTTCTTTTGGTTTGAAGATTGGAATGATTTAGTCGTATTGAAGGTGAACAATTCAGTTCATCCGTAAAAGAGTATTTCGGTATGGAAGCAGGAAAGGAAATTTTATGGAAAATTTCTTTGGAAAAAGTTAATGAAACTAACAATGTTCAATGTCACATGAAGCGACACGGCCAAGCTTGGAGAAGTGAATTCGAATGAATTTGCCGAATCGAGAGGAATTATTGTTCCGGACAGTTTTCGCATTACCGAATGCTTCCAGTACCGGATTTGTTTGGACAATCTGATCCTCCAATGTTACTTTCTTTTTCGACGGATCCTCCACCACCTCCTTACCCGCTTGTGCAGCTTCCTGTCGCGACTGCGATGCGCCTACCGTTGCGAAGTAAGCAATAACCTAAAGTTATCAATTCATTTCATATAACAAAAAAAAAGAAACAGGATAATCTGATTTATGCAATTCCGGATAGCAGGATCCGGACACGTGTATGGTACTTTTAATAATTTAAATCGATTAAATTTGACCAAATTCTTATGAGGAATTCTGATTTTTCTTCGTTTGAGACTTTCCCACTTATAAGCTTTTTTTCTGCTGCAAATACATTCGTACTAATGCTATTGTTTAAAGATATTAATTTTTAAAAAAATAAAAAAAAACAGAATGAAACGACCTTTTTCGTGTTCTCAGTTTTTCCGGCACCAGATTCACCGGTAATTAACATTGATTGATTTTCATGGTCAATTAGCATATTCCGGTATGCTTCATCAGAAACAGCAAATAGATGGGGAGGCATTTCGGTTCGTCGTTTACCCATATACATTTCGGCTACGGATGGTTCGTAAATTGGAAGTCTCTTGTACGGATTAATTACAACGCAGAACAGTCCCGAATACGTCTGCAAATAAATTTAATTAAAAATATACTTTTTACTAAATTTGAATGTAAATCTTATTCAAATCCCTGACTAAGTACTGGAAGTAAAATGGTAGAACACTGTTGCAATATTAGAAAAATATCAATCAGCCAATTAAAATCTAATTTCACTCAAAATGACTGAGAGGAGTGGAGAGAGAAGAAGAGGTGATTTTTCTGTAAAATTTAAAAAAATAAATAATTTTGTAAAAAATACGATATAAAATAAATGGCTGTTTCACACGAGTCATAGGGGAAATTTTAGAAAAAAAAAAAGCAATAATATAAATAACTTACATAGATTAGCATCTGACCATAACGTGCACGCAGGTTGTGCAGAACGGAAGCGTCATTCAGGAAAGTAAGATTTGACATGTCTTCCGTTTTCTCGAATTTTGGTGGATTCATTTCCTGCACAATTTCGGCTTTCAATGTCACCTGAAACAGAAAACAGTAAACATCCAATGTTCATCTTTCTTTCAATCATGAATACTTAATTAAATTAATTGATTTACTTATTGATTTCAATTAGTTGAAAAAAATTTTTATTGCAAAACTGCTATTGAAGAGATTAAAAGTATTTGGAAAATTTTTTGAGAACAATGTTTCCATCGGATGAGAGTTAAATTCGTTCCTTTCATTTAGCGCTAAAGGGCAATACGCTTAAATTTTGACGGTCAAAAAAATTTCGAAAAAAAAGTTTAAATTTTTTTTTGAAAAGCTTTCTAAAAGTTTTCAAAATTATAACCTCATTTCCACGAGCAGAAACTACGGTGACAGTGTCACCTTTGCTCGACTTAACTTCCGCGGCAATGTAACCATCTTCCGGATCCGGAATCCAGACATTTTTCTTCGAATCGTACGGTTTCGATTGATCCTAGAAAAGATAAAGAGATCAGCAATTGCTCGAAATTAAAAGATACTCAGTTGCTCTGATGATTAGTTGGAATGCGGAAGATGTCGTCGAACAAAGCTGCTTGTTGAGCTATCACAATGATCGCTGTGACCTTTATTGATTATGAATTTTAAATGAGCCCAAGTAATTGCCATTTTTTTTTTTAAAAAATATGCTCAAATATAAAAATAATGGACGAGAAAGACGCAGAGGGAGAGAGCGAGAGAAGAAGATGAGAAAGAAAATGGGAAAAAGAGAGCAGAAAAGTATTACAATAAAGTTTTTTAAAAAAAAAAAAAAAGAAAAACCAAAAATTTTATTATATCTTTAGAAATAAAATAAGCTCCTATTGAAATTCATAACTTTAAAAATAATTTTGAAAAAATTTCGATTACATAGCAAAAAAAACATAGTTTTTAACATTGTAGATAGAAAAATTAAATGCAGCATTCCTACCAATTCATCGATCTATAAAAAATTCTTCAAATTATTTTTTGACTGAAAAAATTTTGCTCTTTTTTTTAAATCAAACTTTTCTTTTTTTTTTCTTCCGTTCTCCTCTGCTTTCAATTTTTTCTCTTGTCTATTTCGAGGCAAAAAAAGTTGAAGCATCGTGAAGTATTTGTTCATTTTGATGGATCATAGGTTGCGTGGATAACTGTAGTCATTGATGAGTTACAGATTACAGGTTGAATGGATGCATACAGCTCCTATCCGTTGATGAGTACTGGTTGAGTATCACGTACCCGTTGATGAGTACTGGTTGAGTATCACGTACCCGTCGATGAGTACAGGTTGAGTAGTAGCTCGTACGAGTACATGCTGAGTGGGTGGTTATAATTCAATTTTCCTACGATATCTGTTCGTTGTTTCAATTTATTCGTTTGTTTGTTTGCCTGTTCGTCCGTCCGTCTCTGTCATCTCATTAATTTCACATTTTTCAATTTTTCTGCCACATTTTGCTTCATTTTTCGAAAGACAAAATAATAATAGGAAAATTTGGATCGAATTATTTTTAGTCGTTCATCGAATTTTTCCTTAATTTAAAGCATCCCATATGGCTAATGTGAGTTAATTTCCTGTAATAAATGAATGATATGAGAGAGGGAGAGAGAGAGAGAGAGAGAGGAAGTGAGTGATAATGAATAGTATTGGTGAAAATCACTAATAAACAAATGTATTTGTTGAAGTGATATCTGAAGAAAATGCAACTTCGATATTCATTTATAAAAATAGCAATTTTGACTTTAATAAATTTCAGGTGGAAAATAGAGATTCATTCTCTTCGAGCATTCCAATTCTGACATCATCATGTGTTATGGGCAAGTGCTTTCAAGACAAATAATATGTGAGCGATAGGATGCAAATGATAATGAACAGAGAGAAATGTATTAATTAATGGATGAAATTTGTAAAATTGAAAGAATTGAAAATGAAGAAAAAAATGAGAAGTGAAGAGGAAATAAAAATCAAGAAAGGATAATGACAGAAATAGCCGTGCAATTAATTAAGCATCAATGAAATAAATGCTCGCTTTTTTTTTCCGCAATAATTTATCCTAGCATTTCAGGCTCGCTCACTAATTATTATCAAAAATTAAAAGTCATTATTAAATAGCACCATTCAATTAATGAAATTTCACACTGCACTATCGTGTAAACAATTGAAGATTTTATTTCGCGAGAGCGAAATGTGCAAAATTCAATTCATACCGCAATCATCTGCTCGCGCGTTTGTCGCAAGTACTTCCATGCTGGATTATTTTCGCATTCCATGCTTACAACGCTTCACCCAGACTGAAATACTTCACCGATTAATGTGATTCTTCGTTCGTACGCGGCATTGTTGTTTAAACAATTTTCTTCTCGCTGCTAATAGAACTCTCTTTTTGCTTCTTTTTTGGGTTTTCTTTTTTTTTTTTTTTTTTTTGAAATGAGCGTTTGCGAAGAAATGAGCAATGGAACAAAAGAAGCAATTTGGGATTGAAATTAATTAAATTATATTACTAATTGAGGGAGTGGTAGAGTAATGTAAGCGTTCCGTAACCTAAAACTGATGCCAAATTACCGCTGTAAAACTTTTTCCCACCGATCACTCACTCACTCACTGCCTTCTGTTTGCTGCCTGAAGGCAATATTTACCGAAGTGAAGATGAAATGCAATAGAGCTTTTCCTTTTCACTTCACTTCAAACCTTCCTCCTTCATTTCACTCACTTTACAACAACATGCATAAATATGTATAGGTATGTACAGACACAGACACACACACACACACACACACAGACACACGCACATTCCATACTGCAACAGCCGTATCAGCGGCAGCAGCAGCAGCAGCAAACAGTTTGTGCTGAAATTTAAGCTCGAGCTGATATCTCCCACCCTCCTACACCAAAACAATATGCTTTGAATTTTATATTTATAATGCGATAGTGGGAGGAGGTCGAGAGAGCCATGGAGGAAAGAAAGGATGGGAGGAAAAGCTAGAGGTGCAGCTGCGCTTCTGCTTACAACCTAAGTTGCTCAGATAGCACTTTAGGATGGATGATAGATCAGGCTAGGTGTAGCAGTTAGCAGCATCCAAAGAAATAACAAAAGGATCGGAGCAGGGGGCAGGAGAAATTTCTCCTTTCATCTTTCACACTTTTCCCAGCTTTTTCCGCCTTCTGAACATTTACCGGAAAGACACTCACACATGCACGCACACACACACACACACACACACACACACACACACACACACATACATACATACACAACACACAGGCACTCTAAAAGTTTTTGCATAATTTTGATTCACTTATTCTTACCAAACCAATTTCATTCTGCAAAAAAACTTTTAAAACAAACTTTTAAAACGTTTCAACAAAATAAAAAAAAAAGGAACAAACACACAAAAAAAAAAGGAGCAAAAAGTAAATTCCATAAAAAAAAATATATATATATAATTCATAACCAACTCTTTCAGTTCTTCCCTAACATCTTTCCTCTCTCTCTCTGTCTTTTTCCCTCTGCTCCTCTTTCTTTCACTCTGTTTCTCTCTTTTAATGAAATTTATGCATAAAGGTGTTTTATTGTTCTTCCTTCTGCCTCTTCCTCCTTCCTCTCCATTTTTCATTTTTAATTCAAAACTTCAGTTTTTCAAAAAAAAAAAAAAAAAACAAAAACAAAAACAAAAAATGCGAACGAAAAGGGAAATAAAATGTTGTTGTTGTTGTTAAGTTATATTTCACAAACATTTGCATTTACGTTTTTCTCTTATTTTTGATTTTCATTTTTTGCTCAATCGCAGAAATAAAATGAATTACCTGAAAAAAGGATAATACTTAAGCATTTAAGCAATAATAGTATTTAAGTATTTAATTTAAAGTACTTATCTCTTTATTATTATTTGAGGAATAAAGCATAAGGGCGATAACATTCAAATCATTTTCTTGCAAAATAACTTTATGGATTGAAAGTGAAAACAATTAAAATTATGCAAAGTGAAAGTGAAATATTTAAAATTTAAAATAGTCAAAATCTGCAGTTGTTAGCTCTGGAAGCTTTCATGACAATTGCATGAGAATGATAAAAATTCGTGATTATTATAATTCAATTCTTTGAGAGCAATATCAAAAATAAATGAAAAGTGTGGAAGTAAAATTAATGTGTAAATCAAAAAGTTCAATTAATAGAAGAAAGGAACAGTTGTCCACGTGAATCCTTACATTAGGTTTCACGTGACTTAATACGAGAAGTTACGTAAATGCTTGTTCTGTTTGTTATAAATTATTAAATCCTTTTTTTCGTTTTCTAAATATGCAACGAACTAATTTTTTTATTTGCAATCGTAGTTAGCAGACATGAAATAAAACAAAGCATAGCGAATTAAAAAATTGCAAATATTTA
This sequence comes from Litomosoides sigmodontis, assembly GCA_963070105.1. NCBI lineage: Eukaryota > Metazoa > Nematoda > Chromadorea > Rhabditida > Onchocercidae > Litomosoides > Litomosoides sigmodontis. Next base: position 9,785,084 of record OY718805.1, on the reverse strand, counting down.
TTAACGATTATTTTGCTACTAGCTAAATCACTCATCATCAATTATCAATTTAAATTTAAACAAAATTAGCAAATTTTATTTTTTTTTTTGCAGAATACCTTCCTCGCACATCCTTTCTTTCTTTCGTTCATGAAGCTGTATAATTTCAGTGATATTAATTATTAATTACTGCTTACTTCACTGCTGCTTTATTTCCATGAAATAAATTCGATGTGATGATGATCCGTGTTAGCGGTGGAAAACAACTTTTTTACTCAATTGCTTTAGCATAAAAGAGCGAGCCGTGGAGAAGATAGAGGAAAGTTGAAAACAGTTGTTTCAAATTCCTCTCACATCGATTTCATCACTTAAGCACTTCATCACTGAGCAAATTCGGGGAGCAAAACTTTTCACTTTCAAAAAATTCAACATTTTTAAATTGGCATATGCCTCCTCCATTCACTTCCTTCAACATGAAAAAAAATTTATAAATCGTTTTACGCATGAAAAATAAAAAATGAACAAAATTTTTTCTCAATATGACATAGCATGAAATAATTTGAAAATTTCATCAATTTTTCTGCTATTTTTTTTGTTGTTCTTTTTAAAAATTATAAGGAAAAAAACTAAGAGGAAGAGAAAGAGAGAGAGCGAGAGAGAGAGAGAGAGGGAGAGAGAAAGATTTTTTGGAAAGAATGAAAAAAATAAGTGATTGCTTTAAAAAAAAATGAATGCTAAGTTTTTCATTTTTAACTTTCTAAATCAAAAACTCTTCACGTATTTTATAGCTCATTATTGCTTTGTATGCATAGTGTGTGTGTGTGTGTGTGTGTGTGTGTGTGTGTGTGTGTGTGTGTGTGTGTGTGTGTGTGTGTGCATCTATGTGTGTGGTGCCTGTGTTTTGTAATTCAGACATCAGGTGCACAACATTTTAATTCACTAACAAAAAAAGAAAATCTCACTTCGTCAAAACTTTTTCTTCCCATCCTCCTATTTCTTCACTGTTGAATTTGCTAGCAAAAATTTCAAGTTAATTTATTTTAGCGATTTAAACGAGAATTTCATCAAGATAAATAACGAAAAAAAAAGAGGAAAAAAAAAACACATTCCTTTCCGTTCGTACGAACCATTCTGCTCTTCCACTCTTCCACTGTTCCACTACTTTTCACTCTCTCAACAGTTTATGGTTCATTTTGAAAATGCAAAGCGAAGAAAGAGTTAACTTGGTAGAACAACAGTGGCAAGAGAAAGAAACAAACAACAACAGCAACAACTACTACAACAGTTCGATGTTGAAAATTATAGGATATTATTATGAAATGTTTTTTAATTGTACTATTCCTGTTTGTTCAACCAATCATTTGGGATAAATGATGAATGAATTTAACTGCCTGAAAGCAATGGTTTGTTTAAATTTGGATAAAAGTTTTAAATTTCAACAAAACTTTTCTTTTGTTGAAAATTATTTTATTTGCAAAAAAAAAAATTTTTTTGACTACTTACACGTATGCGTGAGTTTCACATGGTTTTTTTCATGTAAAAATGTACTGAAAAGGAATTTGTCAAATAGTTGCACACAAAATTGAAACTTCTTGAATTGAAACATTTATTTACAATAAAATGTAACAGCTACAAAATGGAATAGACAAACATCCTTCATTAGAACTAATTCAAGAATTATGGGAAAGAATTTAAAAAATTTACAACAGCTGTTAATTTCTTCTTGAAATATATTAACTTATAGTTTACAACGTCTTTTCCAATTTCCAAATGCATAAAACCATTTGGATAATATTAATTAAAATGCAACAGAACAAAATCAATTTCATAGCTATTTCATCACATTTGAATATAACTGTAAAAATCTCTTCATATTATACATAATTTGCATAACTGTTTAGTAATTTTGTTTATATCTCACAACATAACGAATGACAACATATTACAATGTAAAATGTGAAATAAATTTTAACACCTCTTTTAAACACTCATAATCGCTTAACAACTTTAAGATAGTTATCGGATAAGTTTTTCTGAGCATCAAATGTCATGGAGGACGACTGAATAGAAAGCAATGAAAATTACACGCAATTGAAACTCCTCGGTTTCAATTGCGTGTAATTTTATAAATAAAATGCAAAAAGGAAATAATAATTATAAAAAAGAAAATAATAATTATAAATAAAATGAATATTACTGAAATATCGATTTACTCGTTGACGGTTAGGATGCTGTTCACTGCACCCACGATGCACGACGACTCATTTGCATGTTGTGAATCAGATAGATTTTTCCGGCTCGTTGCATTAAAATATACACCGTGAGTCAGGAGTTTTCCGGCTCGTTGCATTAAAATATACACCGTGAGTCAGGAGTTTTCCGGCTCGTTGCACTAAAATATACACCGTGAGTCAGGAGTTATCCGGCTCGTTGCACTAAAATATACACCGTGAGTCAGGAGTTTTCCGGCTCGTTGCACTAAAATATACACCGTGAGTCAGGAGTTTTCCGGCTCGTTGCACTAAAATATACACCGTGAGTCAGGAGTTTTCCGGCTCGTGTCACCAAAAGTTACGTCACCAAAGGTGCGTGAGTTCGCACTGACGAAAGTTGCTGCTGATAACTGGCTTGTCGAGGAAGCGATACCGTTAATATAACTAGGAGATTAGGTTACTGTTCACCGTACCCACGATACACGACGATGAACAGTAAATCGCGAAGGAAAAGTTGTGTCGCATCGATGTCAAGGAATGCAGCGTCTTCGATTGAGTACAAGGTTTCCTTACATGGATAAATTTGCATATGAATTAATTTAGAAACTTAACTAGGAAAATTTGCATATTGTGAGAATTAAAATTAGACGGAGGGAATAGGAAGACACGATCACTATGGATGTACTTACAATCATTATTTATCGTTCAAGGGGCGGAAGTGTTTATTCGAAATACAATTATGCGATTGGATTACGATTGAAATTGGCATTTCGGAGATGTTGAAAATATTTCATTTCATTTTATATTTGAAACAAGACGAAAGATATCCTTTTCATTTGATTGGAAGATAAAAATGAAAATTACTTTAATAATATGAAACTGAGAAAGCGAAAATGAAATCAAATGAATGAACTTTTTGTTTAGTCTTTGATTCTATTAAATTTTATCGATTTCGGACAGATACATATATCGAATTATGGAAATACTACATTTAATAATATGTCATGGGAAATTACCTGCAATTATAAATTTGGACATTTCAAAGAGCGCTGTTAAGGTGATCGTACCAGAAAACCTGTTCTTTTCAGGAATGAGTGAAAAGATTCAAGGGATGTGCGTGCTGTAAGCTATAAATGAAATTGAATTTTTTCGCGTCTCAAAGCAAGAACATCAAATAAACGCACGTTATTTCCAGTATTTCTCATTTAGTCACTTAATAATAACTTACCGAAATTAACTTGACGTCAAATTAATTATTCACTAATATTGAACAAGCTGTCCTCACAATTACCTAACTCAATTCGTCATTACGTGCTATGCTGATTGTGTCACTTCTACGTCGCTTTCTACTTCACACACGTCGCTTGCTACTTCACACGCTTCCTATGCTCTTTGCACAGAAAGAGTGAGGTCCAAGTTGGAGCAATCACGTATGATCGAATGTTTCAAATTCGTCGTATGCAACGATTCGTTTTGTAAACTCATTTTCAGAGTGTTGGAACATTGTGGTCATTGATGAGAGGCTGAAGTTTCTCATGGCGAATTCACTTCATATGCTAACATATCGTTTCGAACTTCAACTTCATCCACACTTTGATTATTTCCAGGAAACGCTGAATGCCAAATATTTGTCTTATAGTTATGCAAAAAAGAAAAACGAATTGAAGAAGGCGTACTTCTACTGCTTTCAATTTGCTAATTTGAAATTTGGCGATCTGTATGGGGAAATAAAATTGAAATGAAAAGCAAAGGTGATTTTTGTTTAAATATTAGTAAGAGCCATCAGCAAGTTCTCGCGTCACTGTCATTTGGAAGTATCTTCAATATTTCAGTTTCAATTCCTGACATTTACTTTGTTTCTGACACTTACTTTTGTAGTATTACTTTTTGTATGACGACTTACTGTTTATTTGTTGCTGTTGATGATACATGTTATTTCTTGGCATAGAAGTAAGAATCACGGGAAATGTTCATAGTTTTAATGGATGAGTGTTTTTTACTTCTTTTGATATTAATTTTTGAGATTTACGTAATTTTTCTCATTTAGTATGTGTTCTTTTCCGTTTCCCGTCGTCACTTCTTTCATCTCAGCTTACAACTGATAGATGTGTGAAAGCATCGTGTGATTCGAATTACTCAAATTTCCTTTTGACAGATGAATCATGTAAGTGGAAGACCAGTTTTTACGCGTGAGCAAATCGACAAAGAATTGAAACAGGTAGAATTACTGGATCAAATACTTGCTGAAAGAGGAGCTTTGACATTAAGTCAGTTGAACGATGTCGTTATTAAAATTGATAAGGTAATGACCCCCTACTTCATGTTTTTCCTAAAATAAAATTTAGATATTATTGAACGATAGATATTTCATTCAAATTGAATAGAGCCGTGTCTGATTTCTGCAAAAAAAATATCTCATTGATCCGGAAGTTATTCACTTCCTACGCTTTACATTTTACATTTCAGGGAAGAAATTTCAAATCATTCGATGATCTGATTTCATTCGTTGGTTTGCGCACTAATATCTTCGAAGCATCATTTGACCTTATCAGGAATCGCTCACAGGAGTTTCGCGAAATGTTTGGATATTTGGTCAATTTTCTATGTGAGGTCGACCAAAAAAAGCGTAATGTCGAAACTGTGCTTCGAGTGGTCATGCGGTTCAACAGCGTTAGTTCTTGAGATGGCATACATTAGGAAATTTTGATTGGAGTAAAGGTCGTCTAACTGGAAAATTGACTACTGCTGTAGATCTTTATGATACATCCACAAAACTGACTAATTTCCTAATACGCATCTAACGGAAGATAAAACACGAAATATTTGAGTGCCAAGAATTTAGTGACAACATTTGAGTGAATTTGTATCATAAAGTGATTTACAGATAGTTACACTTGAAGTTGGAGGTACTGAAGTGCAAATATGCCAATTTCTGCGGGAACATCGAAACTTTTTCATTCTATGCGGAAACAGTACCGTTATGCTCAGTGCTGTATGCTTGAAAATTCCATCAGTATGGGAACGGGAAGCTTTACCTACTTATAAGGATAACATAAGGTAATGAAAAGGTTGATAAAATCAAAAATGGCATCAACAGTGATATGTATCACTAATGTCGTAAAGTGATTACTTAGTTATATATTTTTTTCATGCGGTTTGGTGCACAAAGCATTTTACCTATCAATATTTTATTGGGTTTGTAGGCTTATTTGAAGGTATAATTTTTAAATTCCAAAGCCAGCGAGAGCTTTCAGATATGATAAAAGCATTGTTTTGGATGGCATAGGTAAAGTTGTTAGCGCAGTGCGTTGTACGGGATGCGTTAAAATTAAGGTAGTTCGAGGACGATGGACTGCTCAAATGGTGTGTGCCTTAAGCAAGAATGTATCGAGTGAAGAAAACCTAGCAAACAGATATCCTGTAGGGACACTGGTAATCTAATTTGTTCTTTTGCTATTATTTGAAGCTATTGAAATGAAGCTTCCGATATAGTCGGACAAAGCGTTCTGAAACCTTTTTGAGGATAGAAAATACGAACGCTTAGCTGACGCTTAGAAAGGTAGTGCGCTACATGAGAAGAAAAGAGATTTCTATACATTTAAATATTGTCTGTTTCTAGGTGAAAATTCTGGCTTATCGGGCATATAAGGCGGCTCATCCGTGGACTGCTACAAAAGTCGCGTTCGCCGATATTAGTGATAATATATGGCGTGCCAGCAAAACAGGAGGAATGGACAGAATGCTTGCAAAGTATCGGTGCATGCTGAAGGACCGAAATCGTACGTATTATTTTGGAGTATCGGAAATTGTTAGAGTTTGCATGACGTAAGGCGATGAGTAAGTCTCCAGTGTTCAATAGCAACCATAAAACTGCAGTGATCGAGGTGGATGGACGTGCTGACAATGTCTCGACTCCAGAAATCGCAAAAAACAAATCAGTTGAAGACCGTGCAAGTTCATTATTTATGCTGGAAAGGATTAATGGAGCAGTGGAAGAAGCTGGATCATTTGGAACGAAATCTGTTGATTCAGAAATGGAAATGAACTCGGATTATTGGAAGTTTTACGATGATGTTATTAAAGATGAGATGAAAAAAGAACGAGAAATAGATGATTGTTTGCGTGATGGCGCCAAGACTTTTCGACAGATATTCGACAAACTTATTGACGGGTAGGTAACACTTGCATTTCCTGTGAATTTTAAGCAACCATTAATTCGTTTCCTGTGGCATACTGCTTTATTTACTATGAACATACTTTGCAGCAATGTAAAATGAAACGTGGAAATTCGTGACATGTCATCATTCATTTGTACGATGAATTTAATTTCGCCTCAACTAAATTATATGGTTCAATTCTGTACTTTTTTTTGAGAATTTAGACGATCATTTTCAGTGATACTTTCGCTTATTATTCATATATGGTCGATTTTATCGTTATCCGATCGCATCTTTACGAAATATTGGAAGGTCGTGTTTGGATGAAAAGTTACACATTTCGTACTGAAATGCTCAAATTTCTTCGTTACATCGATGAAAAATCCAAGGAAAACATTACCATAAATACGTTACGTAAACTGATTAGTGTAGGTCCTTTTGCTTTGTTAGATTATTTCTATCGTTAGATAAAATTATGTCGTAAGTGTCAAACTGATAGAGAAGCTGAGGAGAAATTACTTCGATACTTTAGCCCGAGAACAGAAGAATAGCTAATTATTTCTGACACCTATAATAATTATAGGTTAATGATGGAAATTTCATGGAGGAGTTGCTTAATTGTGCCGAAAACGCGGATACATTTCTGAAATTTCTCGAAAAACATGCATCACTTATAGAATTAGCAGAAGCTTTCGGCGAACAATTTATTTTCTTAAGGGGCACTTACATTGGCAGTTATGACATTTTCATACCTAAATTTCACTTCGCACGATCTCGCTTTAATTATTAAATTGCTATTTTGTACAGTTCGATTACGTTTGTTAGGTTTATCATTAAAAAAAAATTTAAGATGCTGTTTGTGGCATATTTCTCAAGGTTATACTAGCATTTGTAGTTAGAAATAGTAACAGTAAGTATTTCGTTTTTTACCTCATCTGCAGTTTTGAAAATTCAAATATGTTTTCAGCATAATCCTCAAGGAGTGAATTGTACGTAGTTTTTAAAGTCTATCTCATATAGTGGAGTTTAGTAATATTGTGTTCAATTTTCACTTTTGCAGCAAATCGAAGTGAATTAAGGCGTGTATTCTAGCTTTCCTTGTCAACGAAACTTCTTTTTTTCTCAAACAGCATTTCAACGTACTTTTCAATAAATTTAGTGAGTTATCTCCTAAGGAAAGTAGAAAATTGGGATATGAAATTGAGAGTTTTATTTATGAAGTAGATGTATGTGATTATCAGCTGCAATTTTGTATACAATTTTATGTTACGGGTGTTAATAGCTAAATCATTCCCATATGTTTTCATCACATATATATATACATATATACCAACACTAATCCAATAATGTAGGATTCAATAATATTCAGTTAGTTATTCCTATTATTGTTATGTTCTTATGTACATTGCATCAAGGTTAAGGCAGACTTAACTATAAAAGCCTTAACTGCGGTGAATTTCATTGTAACATATTTTCCAATATTTGTACAAAACGTTTCAGGTTGTCATTTTCACGTAAGTTTCAAGACATTATATGAGGCTTTCAGGGTTTATGATGATATCTGCTCTTTACATGTCATCCTTTTTAGCCTCAAACTCGTGACTACGGATTCACTTTTGGATTCCACTTTTTTTGTTTTCTAACCAAATTTTGGGCCTTTTCGTGCATTTCGGTTATTTTTCTCATATGTTCATCATCTGGATCACATGAAGCGATCTACTAAAATGTTTGAAGGCAGATTTGGAAATTCTGGAAATAGAGAATTTTCATTTGAACTAAATTTTGATGCATTAGAGGTCACCATTAGTGGGCATTAGCTGAACTATGAAATAAAAAGAATTACTTGTTTAGTCAGTCATTTTTTTTTTGTTAAATACAAATAGAGAATTTGTTGATAGCCTTTTTCAAAAAAAAATATTGAAATTAATTTAAAAAGATTCCCCTAATATCTTTTCCTGAAAAATATTTATTTTAAAATTAAGCAGATTTGTAACAGGGATTATTTCACATCAAATAGATGGAATATTTCTTAAAAAATTTTAAATGATTAGTTGGATGAATTACTGCAAAATATGAAATAAAGTGAAGGCAAGCGACGTGAGCAAGGAGTGATGTCTGCTCAGTGGTTTCATCTCATTTTTAAAAATATATAAGTCGGTTTAGCACAAGAATACCCACTACAAAGTTACTGCAAAAGTCAGAAATCAACTTTGTGAGGAATAAAAACAAAACCCAAATGATCATCGTTGTCCTATATGAAGAAGGTATGCTATTCTAAGAAAAAGGCGAAGAAATTGCGAAAAATGCTATTTCAGATCCTAAAGCAAATAGAACCTTATTCGCATTATTTTGGAAAGACGAAGCTCGAAGTAATTTAATTTCAATCAAAAGTGAAGGAAATTGAAAGCCTTTTTATTTTCAATTTAACCGCTTAGCGAGGAAATTAAGTCTTACATTTTTCGCATTCATTACTTTTCTCGTTCAATCATTAATAGTCTATCAATTGCTGACTAATTCTCAGATGAAATTTTGAAGAGAAAAACGATCCAGTAAATATTGTAAGAATGCACAACAAATATCACGTTAAATTTCTACGTTTTAATTTCTAGCACACTAATGGTAAATGAAGCATAATAGCCTAGTCGAACACTACTGCGATGTTCGCAGATTTCAGTTGTTATTTTTCATTTCTACGTATCAATATAAGACTGATCTAATGCTTTAGTAACAGAATCCCATAATGCTTTTATCTTCCGTCTTCATTTTCCATCTAAGCTTTAAAAGTTTTATGAAAAATTGAACGATTTGCTCTTTTTAAATTCTAAAAAACATTCATGTACATTGTCTTGAATGGAACAGTAATTCAGTGTACATTGTTCCGAGTGGAACGGTATAACATAGAGATTTCAAGAAATGATGCAAGGATTACCGAAGCAGTTCCACGGATAATGAACAGTACAACGCAATATGTGCGTTTCATACGAGGGCCGTGATAAAGTGGAGTGCTGGTAGATTCGGGTTTTCTTTGGCTCAATGTTTGGTTTTCTGTTCGGTTCTTTTCAATTTGGTCTGATTCGATGAAGCGTGACGAATACAGCACTTTGTGTGTGGTTATTTACGCTTACACTTACATGTTACTTGAGAAATTTACAGTTAACGTAGCACATATACTTGTACACTTTTGAAGTTACACCTACCGAATTGATTTAAATGTTTTGGTTACCACGAATATTTATGGTTTCCATTTGCGTCATGACTATCTCCGTTAATTTAGGCTACTGAAATGGGAAAGCGTAAAGTAAAGCGAAAGCCACCGCCAAAAGTTAAATCAATCGTGCCGCTGGAGACACAATTCAACTGTCCATTTTGCAATCACGAAAGAGTGTGTGAAGTAAAAATGTATGTTTCTTGTTCACAAATCCCAATTTTAAATATTTGTTTGATAATTCAGGTTAAGACTAATCAATTGTTTGGATAACATGCGAAACGCTGATGTAATTTCTTGTATTTTCCCTGCTGACTGGAAAAAAATATTCGAAACTATTTTGTTACTCTCATTTTTTTTGTTATTTTGTTACTGAAGAATGTGTAATCATAATTTAAGTTCGTGACTTTTTGTGGAGAAATTCGTTTCAAAACTTTTTTTTAGCAGTTTTCCTGAAGCGAACTACTGTATTTTTTGAACATATCCGCAAAGTCGATCTTAGTTGGGATTTACGGAGGTTTTGCACAAAGGGTTAGCTTGTTAATAGAGATGGAACCAATGCAAATCATCTGGGTCGGTTGTGTGTGACGTTTTATGTGGGACCATTTAGGGTTCTAAATCACATCTTCCACAAAGTTCCAGTATGTATATATCGCTCATAACTTTTCTAGGGACCGTGAACGAAACGTTGGCTTTATCTCATGTCGAGTATGCCTCGAAGATTTTCAAACAAATATCAATTATCTGTCAGAACCCATTGATGTCTATTCTGATTGGATCGATGCATGCGAACAAGCAAACCGGTGAAATATATTGTCTGTCGTTATTTTGTGGATATATATCACCCAAATGTTTAATTTCCTATATCTTCCTTTGCACTTACTCGATGCTAATGGGTCATTTTGCAGTATTTTTTGTGAATCTTTATTTTGTTTGGCAACATTTGAGTAATAGTGAAGAGTTTTGTTTTTTGAGGTTATTGTTCCTTACGCTACAATACCATTATAACTGATGTTTATTGAGCCGATCACTTATAGATGAAGTCGAAATTTGTTACTAAAATTGGAACTTGTTGATACAGGTATAGCAGAAGAATAGAAAGGATCCCCCATTTGCTAAAAACCGTCCTTTGTAACTAGCTAACATCAAAGATTAAAGTGATTTCAAAAGCTTATCATATAAAATGAATAGCAGTAATGTTTATTTTGCTTGTCAAACATTAAGTGAGAAACTTATAAGGAACAATAGGTACTACGAAAGGTGACAAAGCATATGATACACATAGCAAACAATAACTAAAGTTTGAAAATTCAGTAAATGAAATATGCAAGCAATTACCAGCGCCCATTCCAATTGCAAATGTCTTTATTTGATTGAGCATGAAACTTCTATATTTGTGACTTCAAAACTCATTGCTTTACGAAAACGGTTAAACAGAGTCCTTTTATTTTTATGACTTTTCGTGTGCTTTTATTGGATATTGTACTGCTTTTAGTCTATGTGGATATTATCCATTTATCTTTTCAAATTGTTTGACAGAAATAACTTTTGCCACATGTCGAAAAAAGTACGACTATGGAACAGAGGAATTTTTCCCACGCACCAAGCACTTAACAGGTATATTTTTTCGACCATTTTTTTTGGAATACCATGATGACACCATAATTTTTGTTCGACATTCACTCTCTAAATTGATTATTTTGATATTCCTGTTTGTTCTTCATCGGCTTGTTTAAGTAATAATTCTTGCGGTTCTAATTAATGGTATGTCACCACACATGTACTTTCAAATGCAATAACTTTTTTATAAAAATCCTTTAGGCAAAAGTTTTCCAAACAAATTATTTTAGAGGTTGAATCTTATAAATTGAGGAATTTCTGAACTGTTTTTCTTTCCTTATCAAATTTTGTTCGATGTACTTTAATGAACACTAAATTACAATAGTGCTGTCTTATATTACCGTATATTTCCACTAAATCCATTCTGCAGATTATTTAGTCTTTTCTTATGCTAACCCTATCTGTATATAAATTTAACACAACAAGCAAATTTATTTTAAAAACGTTCAACTAAACTAATAATAACAGAATAAGTTGTAATTTATTTATTTTGGCGTGTGTTTCTACCCCAAAAAGATTAGATAAAGTTGTGAAATGCTTGTATTTCTTGTCCGGTAAATTGCGGAAAAATGTTTCTGGAATTTCATCATAGAAATTTTCACCTCTTTTACGTGGAAATTTTACTGAAAACAAACTTATTTTCTTTACTTACAAAAAATCATTGTTGATTTACTTCGAATTATGATGGAATACATAATCTCTCTCATTATGGTAAGTAGAACGATCCAACTTAAGATGTTTCAGTTTTATGCGACATGTTTTCTTAACACACTAACATTAACATATAGTACAAGAATCGCTAGCCTAATACGTATGAATAGGAGGAGGAGAATCAGCAAATTCACAATTTCAAATTTCACCTAGAATTTCACAAATTCCACCTAGAATTGTGACAAGTTGAGAGAAGTCTAGTCCAATCTACGTTTAAAATTTTCTAGGATCTATTGTGGCGATTGTGAGAACTTTGCATTTTTCAAATTTGAACTCTTAAGAAATCTGACGATGAAATGTTTTAATTGTGGATTCCTTATCGTGATATAATTGAAGATTTGTGCAATTCATACAACTCATCGACCACTTCTAACATACAACCGATACTCCATGCTTGTGCACCACATGAATGATAACACGGTGATCCGTTTGCATTGGTTAATTCGGGAAGTGATGCCCAATTTGAACATTTCAAATGTTCCCAGTAAGCACCCATTCGTGATCGTACGGATCGTTTAGCTTTCTCATAAAATTCCACATCGTTCTTATCTTCACTGATTACTTTTGCTATTGCTAATTTTGCTCGAAAGAAAAACATTCCCACCCATAGCCATTCCTTAAATTGAAATTAAAAAAATCGAAATAAGACGTGAAAATTTTGAGCGCTATTCTAGGTTTCAGTTTTGAAGTATGTGTGCTGTACGAAATACAGTGCACATTTAACACTTGAAATTAGGAAATATTGAAGAAATGTAATAGTTGAAAACGCACTGGGCCTTGATGGTAGCTCCAACCTCGAGCTATTTTCTTTTCCGTGCTATCATCATCTTGATTGTAGAATGGACAGTAATTGTAGTCACTAAAAGAGAAATTTTTAAAAATTTCATTCGTTAAATTTTTCCTGATATAACTGTGTTAGACTATTTTTATCAGTTAGTAAATAGTACTACGAATGGGACGTAAATAGATCATTTTAATCAAGATCTCTAACAAATGCTGTATATTAGGTATTAGTTGAGTCCAGGATACTACTACCTTGGATCGAGAGTTTTGATACCCAACGGTCCAAGTAATTCCTTTTCTGCAACTTGTAATGCATGCCAAGCTTTCTGTGAATTCATCAATCTTGGAGCCTAAAACGGTAGAAAATTTTTAATGAAATAATTTTACCACCATTGCTTTTTAAATCTTCAAACTTAAAATTTTATTTTAAACTTTTGAGGGCTGTATAAAAAACATATGAAAATTTTCGAATGTGTCATTAAAACAAGCTCACCACAGTTAGTGTAATTGCGAAATTTGGTCTTAATTGATAATCCGTATAACCTTGCATTGAACCGTACGTATCCTTAATTATGCCACGTCTGTTTACGTATTCTGATGAATCAACATCAGTTACATAGAAAAACCGTTCAAAATTGTCTTTCATAATATTTGTCCATTGTTGCCACGTCCATATTTCATTATTTTCTGTAAATAAACATTCCTTCAATTACTATTTTATGTCATTTCTCACAGCATTTATTATCCAAAATTTCAAAGCAATACGAAGTAAAGTTCATCGAAATTTTGTTTTCTTATTAATCAATCAAAATTTCAATACCAACCGGTAGAAACACCGTTGTATGGATAGAGTTTCTTTTGATACAATTCTTCCAATCTCTCAATTACTGCGAAACAGAGGCCTTGCAACTCAACAGCTGCACCATCTCGAGGTGTTGCCGGCCAACCTTTATTGCCAGCTTTCTCCGAGCTTCCCATCTTATCCATCCATGTACCACAATTGTACACGTTACCACCGAATATGAAACCAGTATTGCGATCAACATATGCACTTACATGAAAGCCTAGAAACTGTTATTGCGATGAATGATGATTGACTTAAATTCATTATAATGGAGAGGAAGAAATGTAAACGCAACAGGTGCATGCATGCCTTCCTCACTTCTCACTTTATCGTTTGTTGTTGGGAGTAAAATTTTGGGAGTTTTAAAATTCTCTTCTTTGAAATATTTACCTGATTCCTGCATGTGCTCATCAATTCTAGCACCAGCGTTACGCTCAACAAAGTTTATTCCATTAAAATGTCGCATAAGCGCTTCTTGCATCGTATCAGCAAGGTACTGTTCCTGAAATTTATTATAAATTGTATTTTTGAAAGTAACATCGCTCAAACTATTACATTGAAAATATACACCAAGCATATTCCTGTAACATGTAACCATACAACAATATTAGTTAAATTAATTGGCTAGTTAATTAATAGATTAATTAATTTATTAATTGGCTTACAGTCAAATCATGTCCATAAATGGTGTCATCATTGATGAATATGCGAAGTACTTTACTTTTGAGAATGCTAACACCATCCGGTACCATTTCAATATATTTCACGATGGCATACAACCAGAACCAAACAGCATCACGTGCGTTATAACGTGCACCGTATCCTCCGTCCAAAAGATTCGGTATTAATCCATGTCTCATTGCGCCACCATACGATAGAATTAAGTTCCTGCAATATTTTTCCATCTACAGTATCGTAGATCCTTACAGCACTCTATTAACAATTTTTTCTAATTTCACTCATTTGATCATTATTTTGAGCTAAATTTACTATCTCACTTAGCTGCATGCTTTACACACTTTTGAGCTTTGGTAATTTAGCATTTAATTTAATTTACCCTGAATTTTCTCTCCTCATTGATATCAGGCAAATATTCTACAGTAGCCAAATGTTGAAACAAATGATATAAACTGAAGAAACGGAAATTGAACTGAATGAGAATAACTTCACCACCGAGACTAAAGGACATTACCGAGCATCCTGAAATCGACCGGTAACAAGGCAACAACCGGGTAACGCGATGAATGTGTCTCGTCCCCAATTCCTCCAAAATCCGGTGGAGAAGTGCGGTAGGCCAGCGGAAAGTGATGAAGGTTGAGCGTCCTCCGCTTCATATCCGTCCGGCAGTAGTGCCAGCTTGGCATTCTTCACTGCTCCAAGGAATGATACCGACGATAACGCTAACGATTGAACAAATAACGACGCTGTCGCAAATGGTCTACAAAATTAATTGCGCAAATAATTGATCTCAAATTAATTACTCGAACTAATTGTGCAATTAATTAAGAAAACTTCTAACGATACCGCTATCGAAACGAATGCAAATCGAATTGCAATGAGTTTTTTTTTTGTTTTTTGCAATAAAGATACATATATTGGAATAATTATTGGAAGATGATGAGTTTTTTCAAAAAAAAAAAAAAAAATTGAGCAATCAATTTTTGATACGATCAAGAAATGATAGCAGACAATGCAGGAATAAAAGTGAAGGAAAGAAAGGGAAAACTGACGGACTGAATTTCTTCATCAGTTGCTCCACTGTTGTCTCGTAAATTAGCGAAAATAACGCTTCGAAGTAGCACGGCCTTAAATCATACGGCACTTCACGAAGTGGCAAAAATAAAATTCGAATGATACGAGCAATTTCCAGTAGCATTGGATTGCACTTCATAAGCCTATGATAAATGTAGCTACAAAGCCATAAACCATCACGTAAATTTTGACATATCGGATGAGCAAGATCATTGTGAAGTCGGATATCACTTAGATAGGGCAATAAACCTGAAATGAAATGCAAATTTCCCCTTAATTTATTTCTTCTTGTCCATTGCCATTGCTGCTATCAATTACGAATTTTGTTTTTAACAATAACTGCGTGATGAAGAAGCAAATCCTTTTCCGGAGGGCCTAATCAATGCAGAAATTTAGAATTTCTACATAAATAAAGTATTTCAGTGACTGTCCTAGAATGCTATCGACGATGGTACTGTTAGATTTTAGTGCTAATAATTTTCAATACTGATAATAACTGATGATAATCAATTAGTTGCAGTTGGATAATTAGTTATCAGTATCTTCTGTTACGCAACCTTTGATTAGTTTTTGAAAAACATCAAATTTTACTGAGAGAATAGTGATAGATTAAAAAATTTAGCGAATTTAATGCAAATTTAACGCTTCTTTTTGGCAATTTATCAAAATTAACCTTGCAAGCCGCAATAATCTAACGTTTTCCAGTTCGGTATGTTGTAAGCGTTCGATCCAAAATCGTCCTCATCTTCTGCGGCACACCGAAACAGAAGCATGTTGTAGGCTTGCAGAGTTGACTGGCTTAATGCATTCACAAGAACTGCAAAATGCTAAATTAAACAATAAATTTCACAATTAATTTAACCAATTCGTTAATTTTTGCTTTTACAAATAAAGCTTTTTTTTGTTTTGTAAAATTTTTGAAATTTCATAATCCAACAATTTATTGGTAGGAATTTGTTAATGCAAAATATATTGTGATATATCAGAAGTGCTTACATGTTTTTATGAAATCATTCCTTCCAGTTAAATAGTCACGAATCAGCTTGATTGCTTCGCTTGCACTCTTGATTGGTGATACCCTGTTGAAAGTTCATTTCAAATTAAAAACTTCAATTCCTATTCTGTCACTCTTCCTTCTCCTTCTATCCGCTTCTATCAATCAATTTCGTTATTTTAACTCAAAAAAAAGCTAAAAAATAAATAAAATTGCTTTTGTTGACTCTGCACCTCTCACTTAATTAGTTTGATCTACACGTTAATTAACAGTAGGGAAAATGAATTAACACTTTATGACGATGACTGATCCGGAAGGGAAGTGATTCAAGTGAAGTCTGCCACCTGTTTCATACTGCTCAATCGTTCCCAACATTGAACTGTTTTGTTTCAAATGCTCTCGAATTTCAACTTTAGCACCATTTAAACCAACAATTTTATCAGCATTTTCTGTAAACTTACTAAAATTTTAAATTTCTAATCATTTTGTTTTTTTTTCTTCGCAAATAAGCAAAAATATACCCGGTGGATTGTTCTCATGCGTATAGTGAAATTCAATTTCCAGTAGAATTTCATCAAATACACCTAAAATTCACGGCTTTTTTTTTGATGGATGGTATTTTAGGTTAATGATGGCAAATTGGTAACGTCATCTAAGTGTAACCTAAGCGTAGGTGCAATTTTACAGTAGGAATAATTGATAAATTTAAATGTCAAAATGAACACATTTGCATAAAGGGATAATATATTTAAATGGTAAAATTATCACCAGTAAATGTTAAATCTTCAACTGCTGGACAATCATAACAAATAGTCTCTTTATTAAACGCCGTATGTGAAAGCATTATAACTTTCTCGTGCGTCATCGGATTATGTCGTGTTAGTGCAACGATGTCCGATGTTCGCTGATCAACATAAATCTAAAATTGCGTAAAGTAAGAAGTCATCCATTTACCAAATATTTCGTATTCATTTTGAAAAAAAAAATTAAGTAATTGAATGAATACTTGAGTGTAATTATGTTCCGCAAGCCAAACGTGTAATTTATTTAGTGCTGCACGTGCTGAAATAATACCGCGTGAATGACGACTTATTTCACTCCATTTCGCGTAATTACGTGTTTCACTAACAACATCTATCTGAAATTTCATATATTTTAATGGAATAGAATATTATTAATTTAAATAGAAGAATATTAAATGTGCTAATGGTAGTGTTACGAGAAGAAAACAAGAACCATTGGACAAAAGAGATGTATAATTTTGTAAGTCAAACATTATACATAAAGAATCGGTGTAGTGGGATGTCTGATAATTTGAGACGATTGATAATTCCTTAATTTATCAACTTATCAGATAAGTTATCACCCGGCTGGATTTAACTTACCTTATATGGCACAAGTTCATCGTATCCTCGAACACTGCCCACGCCGCAATTTGCCATTGCTAGCATTGCAGCCGTTGGGATGAAGTCATAAACGGAACGTTTCTAGAATTATTCACATAAAATATATGAAAAATAATCGTATTAAATGTCAGTGATTATTTTTTTAATTTAAATTAATTCTCATAAATACTAAAAAAAAAGAAAAAAAAGTGTTCGAATCATTTTACGCAGGAAATTTTGAGTGTGCGACACACACAAAGCTGCTATTATGGATGTGGTTCAATTTAATTTTACACTATTTAACTGTTAACGTTGTAGCAATAAATCGGATCAATTAAGATCAATCTAATTAACAAATGAATTAGCGCAAAGTGTTAATTAAGGAAGAATTGGAATACATCGATAGCTGGAGGATTGTCATGTGTTTGATCAAAGAATAAAGCTGGCGCTATGCAAGAAGTTGCATTTTGAATTGGCTTTTGAATGAAGCCACCTAAAGCATCGCCACCGAAACGATGGATCAAACGACCTTGCTCGTAGCTAATTGGAGCATTTTGAGCTTCTGAAAAACACACACACACATAAATGAATGTGTTAAATTGTATTTAAGAGTTTTAAATAGAACACACTCAATTATTAAATGAATGAATACCTCGTATTAATGAAGTTATTCCCAGTCGATTTACAAAGATATTATCTAAACTTTCGTTACGCGTAAAAAGTTCCGCTGTTACATAGAGATCAGGTCGTATTTCACGAGCGGCTTTCAACAGATACTGAAAAAAAAGAGCGAACAAAAAAGTGAAAGTAAATAAAGTTTTTTTTTTTTGATAGTATTTCACAAATCAAATTTTATAATTTGAAAAAAGAAAAAAAAAAAAAAGCACATACCTCAGCAACGTGCATTGGTGTACTGTGACAATTATCAATACGTAAACCGTGGAATATCATTGCACAACGTTGACTTAAATAAACGAACTTAGTTCCTTAATTGCATCAATTTAATTAATATGAAATTATTTAGTTTAATTCAGTGAGGTGCATAAACAGTGTCTCAATTTTCTACTACACAATCATTTATCTTTTCTCTAATGTTAGTCGCAAAAATGTTATAGTGAAATTTTCAAACATGTAATAGTAATGATAGTAATAATGGAATTATTCGATTATTACAGAATGAAATTTACCACTGCTACACTGGTCATCGATTTCCACGCTATGCATTTTTGCTCAATTTTACAACAATTTTGTAATTTTAATTTTTGTGAATGAAAAAAAGCAGTAAAAAGTGAAATTCGATGAATGAATGGAAATTCGAATGAAAAGATTTACGTGTATCTCTTCATCAAATCCCATAGATATGGACAGTCTTCCGGTTTTTCGCCATAATTCAGCTTAATGCAATCTCCCCAACACACCAAATGTCTCGTTAGATAGACCTGAAATTTAAATCGGTGCAATTTCAAAATTAAACAATAATTCGAAAGAGAGGAAGAGGCAAAAAAAGGAATATTTTGTTAGCACACAAAAATTACAGCAATTTTAACCATCAAATCATTTCTGCAACATTTCATTTTATTAATTCATAGAACGAATTGTGTGAATTAGCAGCAAAATGGAATATTTTTAAACTATAATTTCAATGCAATTACATTTGCTACAGCTATCACAGGTTAATGATAAATGCGGTTTCGGGTTAAGTGCACCAGAGGGTGGGTAACTTTACAGACAAATGACGTAAGCTGCTAACAGTTAAGCTATCGGTGCGCAAAACTGTAAAATAATTAATTGCTTATACCTGCGATGGATAGTGTGCAAAATTCAACAATGGATTATCATTCATAACCCATCCATTACATGCCATTATTTTTTCTGCCCACTCATCGTTGTATGCAAATTTTTCTTCATCTTTCCAAGTGTCCAACGATGGAAATGGCTGCACGAAGTATCTGAGAAGAAAATATTTCACGCAAATTGATCACTTACGATGTGATTATCAATGCTGTCAATCAGTAAGTGCTTTTTTTTCCGCAGCAATAAACTTTATCACTTTTGGATGATTTGAAAAATTGCAAATAATGCAACTGAAACCTTAAAGCAGGTTTAATTAAAATTCAAATTAAAATTAATTGAAAATTGGTTTCCTCAACACTTTTTTTTCATATTTTTTGAATGAGTAATTTTAATTAATTTAATAAAATTATTCCATTACTTCATGCATGAAGAAAGTGGAGCTAAAAAATTTCTCTCTAATTCCAATTAGCATAGCAAACAATTCCTGCATCTTGTGGGAAAGTGGAAAAAAGGAAAATTTTTGAAATTGAAATTTATTCAAAATTTTAATTTGAATTAACTGGGATAGCGTATTGAGCGGCATTCACTTACTGTGTGACAAGAATACAGTCTTCGGTCAGTTCGCCTCGTCGTGCTCCCCAATGATCAATTCGTTCATAGCTAATGTGTCCCGCACATGCTTGCAATATATTTTCATAAATTCCACCACTCCTCGCCACCGCTCTTTCATTTAGGAATTGAAGATGCGCTCGGAACGCTTCCAAGCACTTCCGCTCTCTCTCTTCCTCATCGCAAGCATCGTCCCTCAAGTTTATTTAAATCGATTTTTGAACTTCATAAGTAATTCAGCCTTCTTTCAACTTTTATCTGATATTGCTAGGAAGTAGGCTAGAATTCAATACCTTTTTCTATTAAAAATTTTATTTGCATGATCCATGTTAACGGTGAAGCCAAAACGATTCCAATACGGTCCTGGCTCCGACTCCAGCATTTCATCCTGCACCTCAGATGACGGTCCTTCTAAACATGTAATTTAAAGCTCGGTCGCCTTCTGATGATTTTAAGAAAAAAAAAGGCGAAACTATACAAGGTTGGTTGACCGTTGCTTGCGATCACATCTTCTCAGGTAAAACATAAATTGAACTAACGAAAACCACTAAACTTATATCTCTTTCAAGCGATCTATTAATTTGAACAATTCACAATTTTACACCTTTTACATATTTTTCAAAATTTGCCATCAAATTGTCAATGTCAACTTGAAAGAATTCATGAACTCGTAATTCTGGTAGGATTTCGTTGCGCAAAATATCCAGAATAATCTAAAGAATGAAAGAGATTGAAATAAGAATTTTCATGGACAAAAGAAAAATTGCGATACGTTTAGAACAGAGCAGATGGAAAGGAAATGAATTAGACAATTCCAATGATAAAGTAATTAATGCTGAAAATAAAATATCATATGAATTACACTCCTTGAATACGATCCTAGTGCTATGCAATCCTAAGACGTACTTCATTAAATTCTACTATGCAAATTTTAAATTCAAATGCGCACTACTCATTCAGTTACTTCCTCTTGAAATGATTAACATACTCTTAAATGTTCATTGGTATTAATTTCTTTGCTAAGATTTCGATCCGCATATTTTCCATTCATAACGTCCACGCCAAAGTGATATAGGAGACGGTCAAGAACATACGCTGGCCGTAAATGTGGGCTATTTTTTAAATTATATGCACATTCCGGATGCTCCTTAATTATTACTACCATTATTATTACTATTACATCACTGTTATTACCGTTATTATCACCACTTTTATCATTCTTATTGCTATTATTGTTAATTATTATTATTTTTTTCACAATAAATTAATTCAACGATCAAGTGTTGTGCAATGAAGCTAATGTAAGTTAATGCATAATTTGAAATAAAATTTACGGATTATTTATTTTTTGCCTAGTGTAAATTAAATTAGATAGCATGAATTCGTGTGTCACTGTGGAGATGCAGTTCCATGATGATAACAATGATAATTACTCACTAAAAGCCATGAGGCATTTCGAGCTGCATGATTCCACACGACATCCTGCACGGATAATAAATGATAATCTTTTTCAAGGCTCTTTATCAACACTGCCAAATCATCATATGTGTACTGCTTCCCCTGTTCAAGTGATAAATTACTGCACTGATTAGGAAGAAGCAGAAACATACTTTGCATGTTTAAAGTGCGAAAGATAAAGTGAAACAAAAAAGACTAAATGTTAGTAACATTGTAAAAAGTAAGTAAATTCTTAACTTACGGCTGTGCTAAAGTTCGGGTTCAGTTGCATTGGATCAGCAATGCAGTAGCTAAATGGACAAATTAATTATTTCATTTCAAACCTTTTGAAAGTTTTTACAAACAAATCGAATGGGCGGCACTAATAATGGAGGATCATACGTTGTAACCTTAAAAGGCTATTTTTTTTTAATAATCAAAAATGAGAAGAGGAAGAGAATCGAAATTTGAGAGTTAAAAATTTTAACTCTTAAAATTTAATCAGTGGTAAATTTGAATTAACGAAAGAAAGAGTAAAAGTATATAGTCAATGTTTCCTTTTGTTATAGGATGCCGCATACCTGCTATTTGAAATTCCTAGTTTTTGAACAGGTGTGAAATGAATCATATTGTATTCAGCTTTTGCAGCTACTTTCAGTCTCTCCTGCCACATGTCCAGTGAACCAAGAAGCTTCGAGATATGCGTAATACACGTCACAGCATTCAAACGTAACGGACGTTCATTCAGAAATAAAATTGGCATTACAAGAATGTATCCATTGCCAGCTGGTTCACTAAAATAAACCGTCTACGCATCGTAGAGAAATTTCACAAATTTCAGAATGAATCACTT
This sequence comes from Litomosoides sigmodontis, assembly GCA_963070105.1. NCBI lineage: Eukaryota > Metazoa > Nematoda > Chromadorea > Rhabditida > Onchocercidae > Litomosoides > Litomosoides sigmodontis. The sequence goes on along the minus strand of OY718805.1, from coordinate 9,762,748 downwards.
CCTTCTTTCTTTTGCTTCAATTCATTAATTATAAGAATTTTAATTCAAACATAAATTAACTTAACTGTACCTTTCATTATCAACTGTAAAATTATACGAGAAAGCACCGGGTCGTTCGCACTCAATCTCGGCAAATGTTGCAAATTCATCGGCTTCCTCTCTCCAGGATATCTGCCCCGAAATTGATGTAAACAGGTCGACCTTCCGTCCTAACAGACTAGCGCCAAGCACGAATCGAACAGTCCAGCCTATACTTGTTTAAAATCAGATAGCTAATACATCAACAAAAAAAAAGAAAAAAAGATATCAGCAGAAAAAGAAATATAAATTGAAAACTAAATTTGAAATTAAACTTTCAAAAATTTAAACTTAATTATGAGAATTCATTTCAATTCTATTAATATATCATTTCGAAATCAAATTGTTAATGGTGGTCACCAAAATAATCCTTCTAATTTATAAACTGCAAAATTAGGCATTCCATTGCTAAGTGATAAATTGAAATTTCAAAACTATTACTTTTTAAATTTTATTCATTCGATGAATTTTTTGCGGAACATTTTTTCAATTCTCCTCAGCACAAGCATGCTAGAAAACAAAGCAAACGTTGATTCATATTTGATAATTTATATTTCGGCGGAAAATGTTAATTGAACCTTTCTGAAATCGAAATACCGACTGTTCGAGATTTTCACCATAATTAAGCGTAATAATACGTGTTTCTGGTTTCCAGTTTTCCTGACTGCCATCACTTTCCGGTGAGCTAATAGCTTCAGTTGGACACATAGTGAATAGTTGAGAATATGAAAGTGAAAAAAAACGCAACTGTAAGCTAAAATTACATAAGCAGAGAAGATGATAATGATCAATGAAACTTGAAAAATTGGTAACGTTGAAGAGCACACTGCTTGCCAAATAAATTTATTAAATATTTTTTTGAATTATTTTTTTTGCCATTAAATAGCAAAAAACATTGAGTAACATTTTTGTTCAAAAAAAAAAGAAAGAAGAAACCGATCAATCTATAATTTCACCTTTACGATTTCATGCATTCATTCAATTTTAATTTTTGTTGCAGAAGGAAGAGAACGGTTAAATGAAAGCGAAAAAACAGGGACAGAAGAACGAATGTCACTGAATCAATAAGAAAACGGAAACCGGAAAAACTGAGAAAAGAAAGATAGGAATTTAACAGGAAAGAATGAAAGAGGAGAGGGAGGAAGAGAAATTTAGTTTTAGCATTTTCAAAGCAAGCATTTGTGATAGGCAGTGATTTTCAAACTAAACTAATCGATTTCGCTAAAAAAATTTCACATCGTCGATCTGTTTGCTCATTTACCGCTTTGTGCGGATGTGTTTGATGGTGGATGAGGAGGAGGAGGAGGATGAGTGAGTGAAGTGTGAGGAGAGATTTTGACGTGCTAATTTTTCAAAGCAACATCATAGCTTGTGGATAGTAATACTTGAAGAAAAATAGAAGAGCGCGTGCGCGCGAGAGAGAGAGAGAGAGGGAGAGAGTGAGAGAAGGAGTGGGAGAAGAGGGAGAGAAACAAGAAGTAATTTTGCATATTTTTGCATGTTTTGTTTGAAATAGCAAAATAGGGTGAAATTTTAATTTGTAATTAACAATGCATTATTGACTTTCATAAATTAATCAATTAATGCAAGCGAGTGATCAACCTGAATGATCACATTTAATGCGCACAACGCAAATGGCAGTGCTATTGAGTTTTGTATTTGTGTTGCTATTTTGAATTATTCAAAAAATAAAAATAAAATATTTGCATGAAAATGTTTCTTTTCCTCAAAATGACTAAAGAAAACGGCGCTGTAATTTGTTTTTATTATTAATTTTAACAGTTTTTTTTTTTAAATAAATTACCTAGCATTTGCTGATGAGAGAGATGTTGGTTTGTTGTTAGAATTGCGTGCATTATTTTTTTTTTTTGTTTTTAAATTTTCCTATTTTTCAAATTATAACTAGTTTAATTGCATGCTGAAGACATTAGGACATTTCAGGAGGTGCGGAATGTGTTAATGCCAAAACAGTGGTGCGGCATTTCGTTGGCTGTTTGTCCTATTTAAACGAGAAATTAATTTCTCGAACAGAGGAATGATGCAAATTACGCTTCTACACTTTCTCTTCCTTTGCTACTTTTTTTTTTATTTCTGTCAAAACTGAATCATCATTATTAACCTGAAAGAAATAAATCTGTTAAATTTCCTTTCGTTGTATCAAATATGCCCCCATCACTTTATTGTAATATTTTAATTAAAAAAAAATTTTTTTTTTGAAGTGTTCATCATTTATCATTTATAGCAATAATTTCACCTACCTTTTATCATTTTATATGCTGTAATTTTCTAACTGTCATATTAATTTTTTGAATTATCAATACTCATGGAATTATCACACGCTTAGGCTTTTCAAATCAAAGTGAGAGAGAGGGAGAGATGGGAAGATAAAGAGAAAAGAAATTGAAATGCAAGTGAATAGTTTTCAAAAGAATAGCAGTAAAGCAAAAAAAAAAGGACAAAAACATTCTTAAAACTGTAAAATTCTTCTCAAATATTCTCATTTCGTATAAAATAAACGAAAGCGAAAAAGAAATCGAAAGTTTATGCATTACTTTTGCATAGCTTTTTTCCCCACAAATAAACCATTTTATATATAAATAGAAAAAATACTGCAATTTGTGAAATTTCTTCTTATTTTCAAAAAAAATTTTAATTAAAATTTTAATTAATGATAGTTGTAGCAACATCACCAGCACTGATTACTGATCGTTTCCAATTATTACCATATATTAATTACCTCTCGCCCTCCAATTTCCCGAACCAAAAAAAGACAATGAATCATTTCAATTCATTCAATCCCTATAGTACTCCATGAGGACCGGATGGCAAAAAACGATTGATGTCTTCCGGATGGAATTTTACTGTATTTCGGCATCATTTCAACATATTTACCTATTTCTGCAAAATTATTCCGTTCCGTTAAAAGAGCAGTCATTTTCAACACTTACCCAGAAATCATTCGATTTCCTTCCCGCAACAAATTCGTTACCATACCATTTTTTAAAAAAAAAAAGTGAAATAAAATTTGTAGGAAAAAGTTAGGGAGAAATGACGAAGAATTAAATGAAATAAATTAGCCGAAGTTCAGCTTTCGTTCGTTATCAGTTCTTCCGAAGCAAACAAGCGTTCGGATAAGTTGTATAATTTGAAGTGATCGGAGAAAAAAAAAGAAAAAAATTTTTCAGTCAGCACCCTAACTTATTGTAACTTTACACAATCGGATAAGCGGCAAAGAATATTGAATTTTTGTGAAGAAAAACTTTGCCGACTTCGTTTGACTTGAAATTTTCGAAAAACTATCCCATTGTACAACAGTAATTGTCTGCACAAACTCTGATCAAATAACAACATTATTAGCATGCAATGGTAAAACTTTTCATCATATCCGACTGAACCAGTTTCAAATATTGAACTAAAAAACATTTGATAAATTAATTTCACTGATTGTGCAAATTTTAAAACTTTTAAATATAAGAATAATTTGCATTCAATTATTTGCTTATTCTTTTCTAAATTTTAATCGATCAGTAATTATAGTTATGGTAGTTAGGGTGGCATATAAATGATTGATCATTTGATGAACTTCTCAGGTTATCGTGATGTGAAATCACTATCTCAACTTGAGAATTCGTTATTCATAATGGAAATGAAATTTCACTCTCATTGCTTCTTTTTTTTTTCTTCTTTTCCAGTAGTTGTTCTTGTGAAATTGCTTTTTTTTGCCTATTTTCTTCAAAATATTTCCCATTCTGATCGCTACAACGACAAATATCACTTACTGTCTGTCCTCTCTCTCTCTCTCTATCTCAAACACACTTCTAAATTTCAAATGTTAAATTTCTCTTAAATTCCAATCATTCATATCTTATTTTCTTCACTTTCGTTTCATACCTCATTCACATCAATGGGCATATTAGTCAAACTGATCAAAATTTTTCGGTGAAATGGTGAAATGACATCGATCGCCCTCAGCCCTCAGCAATCCCAACGATCATCATCTCACATTCAAATTCATTTCAATTTTTGCTTCTTCTTTTGCAAAAGTTTTATTTGTATAGAATTTTATGCGGTAGTGAAGTCGGAAGTACGGAATTCAAAAATTGCACTTATCAAGTGGATGTCAAGAATATCAGTTGGATAACTGTTTTCTGATAAGGGAAATTTTTGAAGAGAAGAGAAGAGTGTTCACTTCTGAAATTTGAATCCTGAAGAGTAGAAGGTATGATTAATTTTTCGGAGCTAAAAAAAATGCTCTAACTCAGTACTACCAACTGACATCATTTGAGGTGTTTTAGTGAATTGAAATTAGTGAAATTTTTGAACAGTTAAGCATCTGAGTGATTGAGTGAATTGTCGCATCACACAAATGGGTTTCGGAACAGTGCGTCTGACGACAGTTAAACTATCATTCTCCTCATGATCTTCAAATTGTGATTTAATAAGATAGTTGGGAAATTAATTTACGGAAATTGATCCATTCATCAATTCAGCAGTGCACATTGAACAATCGAGGAGTGTTAGTCTGAGAGGATGAAATTCTGATGCTGAACGAGCGAGCAATTGTCGGTTGAGTGAGCGCTCAGACGGCGCACGTTGTTGAAGTGCGCACTGTGTGTGTGTGATGTGTAGCTGACCTTGAGGTCAAGCAGTTCGGAACCATTCCACCAGACATTCCGATAGATTGCTTCCTCTTCTAGTAGAGTTCATCTCACGCAACCAGAATGAGTGTTCGTTACTCTTAAACTTTCGCTCTCTCTCTCTCTCTATCTCTTTCTCTCGTATCAAAACTAAGTAAACGTCACCTGCCAATGACCACCCTGCCAATGATGCCCGGTAGTTCGATCGCGAAGCTCAGGCACAAGTCCCTTAAGTTCAGTTCGCTTCACTGTGTTCCGCTTCAACAATTCCAAGGTCGTGCAGTTCAATTGCACATCAGATAAGCGACATTTATCGATCGACTGTGTGTGTGTTTGCGTACGATTTGCTAGGGACCGACCTTCTACTCGACCTCACTTACGCCTTCCTCACTTCACGTAAATGCCACTTGTTTGTGTCCATTTTCTGTCCATTTATTAGTTTCACCTTGTGGAAAGTCGTCCTGAAGTACAGCACATCCGTTTCTTTCCTTTCCGTTAAAACAGATGTTAATTTTTCATTTAAAAATTCCTTTCCTTCAAAGTGTACGGTAAATTAGATAGACATCCTCTATTGACATCCATTTATTACAGTAAAAGTGATGTGATAACTATGTAAATACACTTTATACATATTCACACATTGCGTGTGCTTTGTCCGACAAGACTCAGTGGTCATGGAATTTCACACATATTCCACTCGGTGGTCTTCTGCGTCTTGTAATTTTGTAAAATATGTAAATTACATTCTGTAATTGATATGGCTGAAAATATAGATCATTTCCTTCATTCCGCAGTAATAGACAATTTTTTGGGCGTGAAATTTTCACCTTTCCTTTAAAATTCGTTCATCAAACAGTGAATTTTATTCGTTACTTTCCTTTTGATACTAACACTCATAAGAGAGATGACCGGATAAGTATTATTGAACAGCAATAGAGTAATGAGGAACTAGCGTGCATTGTTACCTGAGAGAGAGAGAGGGGGAGGGAGAGGGAGGGAGATGGAATTACACGGAGGATTATCATTCACAAGTATTTACTTATACATTGCAGCATATCATATGCAAATGAGGCCAAACAGTCGATCAGCAGTTATTGCTGCAACATTGCTTGTTGCGCTTTTTTAAAACTGTTGTTGCTTTTATTATTATTGTTGTTGCTGATTTAGCACTGTAATGCAATCATACCTGTCCAATTTACTTTTCCTCTGACCAATGACTGATGAGTGCTCTGGTCTGGTCTGAGTAGTTGAGGATGTTTTATAGGTTAGAAAAACAATTAAATTTCTGCCATTTTGTAAATACGTTCAGTGAAACTGTTCTTCTTAAGCTGGAAGAAACCAGAATTGGCGTGTGCCAGTGGTATTTTGATGGGATATTAAAATAATAAATGGGACATTTTGAGAGGGGTCATTTTTCACATGATTATAACATGACTGGAGCATTTAGCAAAATGTTCCCTAAAAAAATATTTAATGACATGAATTTTTGTCAAATATTTTAAAATGCCAATAAAGATTTCACAAAATTTGATGGAATATTTACTGGAAAATTGGTTTCATAGTCATTACCTTTTAGTTTCATTCGAAATAACTGTTGAATATTTATGATCCTAGTGCTACTTATGATTTGTTATTAAAATAGCTTCCCCTATTGAAATCTTTGCTAGTAACTGCATTTTTTTAATATTTTATTCATAGTATCAATGAGTCGACGAACTTTTTTTACCTAAATTTTAACATTTTTGATTTCGTTGGTCTTTGCGATGAAGTACGTAATATAACATTGTTATTGTCAGGCTTAGGATGTGTATATTTTTCAATTAAATCTTTGCAATTTCTACTTACTAATTAATAAAGAAGCAGGTGCATGAATTCATTCACATAGAGATTGGTCTGTTGCATAATCAGAGTGTACATTTATACCACTCTGATGTAAACCGTTTTGAACAGGCATCATGTTCTACTTTCGGTTTGCGTGGGGTGATTTGTGCGGACGTTTAGGGATGCGTGGTGTTTGCTGTATCTCTTGCGGTGTGGGAGACTGGGGGGGGGGGGGGGGGTTGAGGGTGCTAATTCTCACGTGCCCAAGCACGTGTAGTTTGTGCGAAGTGGTATTATAGACATGACTGAGCGATTACATGGAAAAATGCAGTTCATCGAATAGAGTAGTTACATAAAAAATCAAGCATACTTAGTTGTCATCAGCATCGATTTGTTGCAGACTATAAATTGCTAAGTAACATCATATATATATATATATATATATATATATATATATATATATATATATATATATATATATATATATATATATATATATATATATATATATATATATATAAGCAACTAATCATTTTTATTGCAACGGGATTATTAAGTAATGGATCTGGAAAGACACAAAATTGATAGCAGAATAGCAGTTAATACGCCCCTCTATTATAAGTCATGCTTTGCTCTGTGCATTGCTAATTATATACGATTTTGGAGGTTCTAGGCTTAGTAGGTATAAATGTTGAATTATGTTGTGCATAGTTTTCATAGAACCGTTTAATCTTTTTCAAGATTTGCCATAACTTATTGCTCATGACATCTCAATTGGCTCTTTGCTATTTTGTTATTTATTTCAGATCAATTATCTAGATAAATGTCTGTGACAACAGCAAGTACTACACCTCAGCTTCCTAATCTGTGAGTTATTATCTTATCATTTGCAGTATATCTGACAAATTTAATGCAGTTGAGTAATCTTCAATGCATTCTTAACAGCAGTTGAAAATTTTGGAGACGGCTGTGTGAAAATCCCTTTATTTTAATTTTGTTGTGTATTAATATTTATGTAGCTGCTACTTATTCATTGCAGAAGTTCTATTTCGGCTATTGGTAGCTGGGCTGAAGCAGTTGAACAAGAAAGTAAGTTACTCCGATTGTTTTGTGTATTTTATGTGGTCATTTTATGTTTATGTGAGTGTAATTAATTTCCTAAACTCCTTGTGGAATCGAAGGAATGTATTTTATACAAGAAGAGTGTGGTAATTCGAATGTCGGATGCATATGTGTATATATCTTAAGATTCTTGTCAATTTAATGTTAATTGATCCTGTACAGCGATAGGATTACCATACATAGTAGTTTGGCCTGTGTTGGAGAAAATCGTAAAGTTATTGAATAGCGTTTCACATGTGTAATTATAACGCTTTAAAGATAACTGAAATATTTTCTCGAAGTATGTAAACTTTTATAACTTCTCAAACAAATACTGAGGGAGACTTTATCACAGAAATCACACAAAAAAATCAAGGCTATTGTATACTTTATTCAAATCACAATCACCATAGGTTAATACAACCACAACAAAAATCATAGGATGCTAAATCCATTTATCTTCGAAAACACAACTGTTGAAGAACACTATTAATTGTTTGTCCTTTTACATATTTAGAGAAATATTTCAGATGTGATTTCTAATTTGAAGTTCTTTTGCTGTGTAACTCTTTCGATTTGTTTTAGCTCTGGGCGGGGCCCATGAATCAACAAAAGATGGTATCAAAATTATTACTGATATTATATCTGATGATACTGGCAAATATAAGGTTAGTTATATCAGTTAACGAGTGATAGTGAACTATAACTGTTAATAAATAGAAGATAAGTTAAAAGTGAAAATTTTCGAATTTATGTAAGTCGTATAAGATGTGCCGATCCGTAAACGCAACAAATCTGGAATAAATTTTAGTTTTATGCTATTTATATACACATTGCAGGTTGTAACAACTTTTAAAGTTGTAACGAAAAAGGTATCAAAAACAATAGCAGAACGAAAAAAATGGAGGAAATTCGGACAGTGTAAGAATGATGGCCCTGGGCCACATGTGTCTACAACTTACGTTGCTGATGAAGTCTTAATGCAATTCATTAGGAATCGTGCTGGTGAAGTAAGTGATAACTAGTCTGTCTCTCTCACATAGCTTGTTTTTTTGCATTTTTATAGATTTAAAATGGCTGGAAGTGCAACAAGTATATTTTAGCAACAACTCGACATCGGTGATGAAGGAACAAAGGTCACAGCTACTGCCGGAGCGTCATTCACTCATTGTCGCTATTGCAAAGTTGGTTATTTCAGATTCTATGAATAGGATGTAAAATTTTGGCGTCATAGTGCCCCGAGGGTTAGAGTCATTCCATTTAATTTCAAAGAAATTATATAAGACGGTGGGTTAAATGCATATTTGGTAAGATTTTAGTAGTTTTGGTCCTCTTAGACTAGTTCCATTAATTGAGGTACATGCAAACTAACTTAAATTTTGAACTCGGTTTCAGTCGGACGAACATTGGTCCGTAAGTTGTCCATACAAATCGATGTATGCGAAAGATGATGAAGAGGATTTAGAAAGTAAAGAGAAAGATACAAAACTTGGTCCAGCGGTGTCGGGTTCAGGGAAGTATGTAGCGCCGGGGATGCGTGGAGATCGTCCGGCGATTACAGGCGGTGCAGAAAGGAGATCCGAAGAAAACACATGCAGAGTTACAAATTTACCTGAGGAGTGCGATGAAGTGGTTGGTTTATTTTTCACTATTTCGAACCTTGAATTTTATTATTTAGAATAATTCTTGCGTGGCATTTGCAGTTTTGCAGGTTTAATGTTTTTCTTTTGAAGCCGGTTAAAATAAAACTTCAGAAAGGAAACGGCTGTTGATTTTAGGAACTTCGTGGTTTGTTTGGTACTGTGGGTACGGTAAATCGCGTCTTTATTGCGAAAGATAAACACACGAATAAGCCGAAAGGATTCGCTTTTGTGACATTTGAACATCGAAGTCAAACGGAAGCTGCAATACAGAAATTGAATGGATATAAGTTGGACCACCTTGTGTTGAAAGTTGAATGGACAAGGTTTGTGTGTATTAATTCTGCAACATAAAATAAGTTATTCTATTGTTGACCGGTGCTACGACCAGCTGGTAAGGCTGGCAAAGGGTATTGACAGCTGCATCTTGTTAGCCTCATTGCTGAGAAACAGAATCAGCTTTCAGAGAAATGATATTTCCGATAAAGTTCCTAAACGACTCTTTCCTTATTTCAGGCCAAACAATTAATAGTGTTCTTCAACAGTTGTGTTTTCGAAGATAAATGGATTTAGCATCCTATGATTTTTGTTGTGGTTGTATTAACCTATGGTGATTGTGATTTGAATAAAGTATACAATAGCCTTGATTTTTTTGTGTGATTTCTGTGATAAAGTCTCCCTCAGTATTTGTTTGAGAAGTTATAAAAGTATAATGAGGCATTTTTTGTGATCATTATGTTATCATTTACAAATTCTGTAGCTTGAAGTATGAAAAACAAAAAGAATGAGCTGCGATGTTTTTTTAATTTGCGTGTGGAACGTGTTTTTACTATTATTCTAATGTTTTTGATGATATATGCTATAAATTGTATCTTTTAGGACAAAGAGTGGAGCTCAAGTGCTTGAATGGGTTTGCTTACAATTTTGAGAAAACAACGTTTAAAGGAGAAGGAACTCCGAATATTAGTTCTTGGTCTAGATAATGGTGGGAAAACTACCATACTGAGGAAGCTAAATGGTGAAGAAATCAATGAAATTGCACCAACGTTTGGTATGTTCATGCTTTTACGAGCACCGTAACTTTTGGTTTTGCTAATTTGTATAATTGGTCAGCGACTTACATTGACTAATTATTTGGTTCTTTTCCAAGTATATTTATTTTCCAAATTTCTTAGACAAGTTTCGTTAGGTCATTCAATTAATCTCGCGATGACGACATTTACTTCTGAAAAGAACATTAAATCGCATAAGCTTTCAAGCTATTTAGGTAGAATTACTCACTTGTTGATGTCTCATAGATTATATTTTTTCTAAAATACATGATTTATAACATGACGTTCTGCTCCAGTATTGTTGAATCTCGTTCCACGCATGCAAATTTGCGAGATATGACCAGTGATATTGGTCAACATTTTTATTGTTACTATTATTACTATTATTGTTACTATTATTCCCTTGCTAATGTTAGAGGACTTGAGATTACATGGTGTTTATTCATACAGGTTTCAACATCAAAACACTGCAATACAAAGATATGAAGTTGAACATGTGGGATGTTGGTGGACAAAAAAGTTTGCGGTCTTATTGGCGAAATTATTTCGAACAAACAGACGGTGTTATATGGGTTGTTGATTCAGCTGACATTGATAGAATGCATGATTGTAAACATGAGCTTGGTTCATTACTGGTGCGGTTTCATGCCATTCATATAATTTTTGTAGTAGAATATTACAAATTTCTTATATTTCCTTAATCATTTAAATAAAACAAAACAGCAGTGGTAGTGTAGCATGATAGTTTTGAATTTATTTGTGATTGAAAATACTGATTCTAATTCTTTCAGCATTGGTTTAGATTTAGTTATTTCCACATTTATTATGTATGCGAATTTGAATTTAACTAATTTTAAGGTGGAAGAAAGGTTAGCTGGAGCATCACTCTTAGTTCTTGCCAACAAACAAGATTTATCGTCTAGCGCAAGCTCAGAGGAAATTGAGCAGGTTACAGATTTTTCGTTTTTCTCCCATGGAATTTTCATTCGTTTTTAGAGTATGAATTTCGTCGCGAACATATGGAAGTTACTAAAATGTCTCTGCAGCCCTACCGCCACCCCAGCAGTGGCAAAGGATTGGGCGTGTCAAAGACCACTCTTTAATCAAAGGCCCTTTTTTCCACAAATAGGTTCTGCGGACCAACTTGCGCAACGATTAATTAATTCAATAAATCGTACTTCGCAGCTTAATTCTCAATTTACGTATCATTTTTGTACAGTTTAGAATTATTTCCGTTAATTGAACGTCATCTGAAGTTACAGTTGTTGGGTTTGCGTAACTTGAAGTCGCATCATTGGAATATATTTGGATGTAGTGCATTTACTGGCGAAAATCTTCTTGAAGCAATTGACTGGCTATGTACCGATATTTCCAGTCGGTTATTTACTTTCGATTAATTTATTACGCAGAATGTTTGCAGTTTTTTCTGTTATCTGAAGTTGTTGCAACATATACTTCTTACTTGCTTTGTGCAATGTGTGATTACTTTGTATGTCTGTTTCCGTTAGAATAGAGTAAGAACAGTACATTGCTCTAAAATATGGAAGATTGTGATGAAAGACTGATTAATTTATCAGATTGAAATATGACATCTGCAGTGTATAGGATTTAATATAGTGTAAGTGTAGAAAACTACTGCACAGATGTGTTTGAAATTCGAGCGTGGCTTTCTGTGATTACCTGATTCTCGTTGTTTTTTGATCTGCTGTATTTAACGTATAAATGCAAAGAGTTTTCAGTGTCGTAAAGGTGTTGTTTCGAGTGGTTTAACATGAAATAAGCTTCATTGCCTTGAATCAAAAATTTTAATGATAACTAAAAGTGATATATTTAGTAGTTCGTAGATTCAGTTTGTGGAGTTAAGGTTTAATGCATCTATGAATTATGGTTTGTTTTATATTTCTTTATTTTTGAGAATTGTTTCGCAGTCGACAAGTGAATTTGTTGATTCGAAGTACTTGGAGCTTAGGACACAGAATTGTCAGGAAGGGTATTTTCTCTTTTTTGCTGTCGGTGATTCTTTTGTTGTTATTAAAATAGATTTGAAATATTGCACACATCATTTATATCTGTTGGAGGTTTAATTCCAATACTATCCTACTATTTTAAAACAGATGGTGCTCGCAAGTATTCTGTCGATTGGTGGACGTACTGTATATGTTACAAATAAGGAGATGGCGAAGTGGATGTAGGTAGGTTTGTTGGTAAGTTATATAGTGTCATAGCGCTTTTGCGTGGTACATTTTTATTTTCAGAGGTGGACTGCCTTTCTGATTGCTTCTGTAATGTAATCCTGAATGGTCAAGTTATTTAGTTCTTGAATGGCGAAAGCATAGGAACAAAAATAGAACGAAACATAGGTATATCGTTTATCCATATTACTTCAGTTTGTCTTTAATGATGGCGAACATAAGTTAGGATTGGAATCATTATGGAATACTATATGGGATTTATTGTGCAGAAGTTGTCTGTTTCAGAAAGGAGTAATTTACGATATATAAAAAATAAACATGCCATTTTTTCGAGATTATAGAAACTTGTTGCTTATTAATATCAATCGAAGAACACGGAACTAAGATAGGTACTCTGTAAAGTAACCGAACATGCGTATGACATCATCAAGCATTCCATGTCACCTATATTTTTCTATTTTACCGAGAAGGAAACTCATCGCACTGATCATGTTTCGGATCTTATAGTTTAGTATGTGTGGCGACAAGTGTGTGCTGTTCAATACTCTCAATAGTGCTAGGGATTGCTCATGTAAAAAGCAAGTCCTGAGACTGATTGTTATTTGTAGATAGATATGTGTTTTAATTGTGTTGGTTTTCTATCTGTGACAACTAATAGTGATTACTTACAAATTGGTCACCTTGAAAGCAAATAATAGGCGACAAAGGAATAAATTCAAACTGGTGGTTAATGCCGTGATTTTATTTCAGAAAAGGGATGCATTCGTAGTTTTGTATATTTATATTTTATTAAGTACTGATCCAACAGTCAATCTGTGCTTTTTAGTCGTCTTTGTTGCGTAATCAATCGATCGTTATCGATGCAATGAAGTCGTAACTCTATAATTTTGAAAGTCATTCAAAATTTTCAATTCAATTTCAGACAGTCTTAGGTCAGGAGATATGCACTTGGTTATAGAGAAGTATCGAAATGAGCATAGCACCATACAGCCACCTGAACCAATTTTGGTGCCTTTCAAGCGGTACAGCCGAGAATGCGTAGTTAGTGCGATAATGGAATTCATAAGCTATAATTTCACAATGGATAGTCCCCCGAAATATCGCGACTTTGAAGGAGATATGATTCTTTTAGAAACACGAGAAGCTTTTGAGGTACTTTCTAGAGCAATTTATATCCTTGATTACAGCAATTTATGTCTTTGATTGTATCATATAACGAGAACAGAGTTAGTGTTAGAACGTCCGGGGAACATTCTTTGTGTAAGTTAGGTTTTAAGAACTTTTGTAATCAGATGATTGAATTCCACTGTGTGGTTTTAACGGGTGGGAGATTAATTACGCGTTTAGAAATCAACCATGTTTCAGTGGACAGCGGTCACTTAGACCATTTATGTGGTTTTAATTATTGCTATTCAATCGTTTTCGACTTCTTCAGGTTGCTCTCGATGATGTGATGCAGACATCACAGAAATTGTTCGTGGTTCATATTGATGGTGCCTACAAATTTGGAATGCCTAACAAAGAAGACACTAGAGTACCTCTGGTTAGTTCTTTTGTGCTATATTATTTTATCATACAACTGTATTCTTGAGCTGTTCGGATTACCAAAGATGTTTGCTTGTGATTCTGTAAATTCTGCAGGCACGAGCTAGCTCTTCACGTGACGCTTACACGATGAAAGACTTGGAAGTTGTTCTTATGGATCGGGTAACTTCGCCTAATATTATTGTGTTTTGAGTATATTGTTAAAAATCTGACACATTACGAAAGTAATAACGTTTGAATCATAGGATATCCAAAAGCAATACTAGTCCTCTTGGTGAATAGGACAATATGGTGAATGATCCACGTTTTCCAGCCTGCAGTTGCATCTGCGGTGTAGTGATAATATTGCGTTCGAAACTGTTTTGGATTTTGGTGAAAGTCCGAATCATATCGTTTGTATTTCATGTTCTTTAATATTATAGATTGTGGAAGAAGTTAAGCATGAAGTGAATAAACAAATTGTCAGTCACCCAGTAATCCATAAACTGGCAGCATTCGTGAACGAACTTAAACAAAAAACATGTAGAGCGAATTATAGCAAACAAAAGTCAACTCAAAGTATGGTTACTACTTCCTTTTATTTGTGACTTTATTTATGACTGAAATAATTGGTGCAAGGGATATTCAATCTATCCATAAATAAAAAAGTCATTTTTGATTCATTCCCATCTAATACAATTATTAAAATTTTCAATGTCGAATTTCTTAATTCTATTAAAATTTAGCATTCGCAACGAGCATATTTGCTGGTGGTTCATCATCATCGACATCACTTGGAAGTTCGTCGAGGGTATTATCTGAAAATGGTACCTCTGTCTTTCAATTAATCGATGAAAGCCCAGTTTGGGATGTGAAGGCAATTTACGAAAGAAAGACAATGATGCCTTTAACAAAGTGGGAGAATCCAGTAAGTTTAGATTTAATGGTTTTGCAACGAGATTTTGTGTGGAAAATTGCAGTACGCTCAAAGAATCAGTGGAAAAGGTTTGGGTCCCTAACCTCTGCGATCCCAGCAAGTCCAAGTAACAACTGGCGGTACTTGATTATGTTTGTTATTTATCGTCAGAACAGTTAATCTTTTGTTCATACTGATAGTTTTCAAATCAAATGTTTTAGAGCTCATCTGATCTTCTAAAAACGATTGGTGAAAGGGAAGGGATTTTTTCCAAACGATGGGTTCTTCGCCGATTTGCTTCCAGAAGATGGGAGAATGTTTCGGTAATTTTTTGCTTCTAATGATTTCAAAAGGGTATTTAGCATTAATTGTAGATGTACAGCTTATTAATACGCCGATAGCGCAGTATATACTAGCGGTTTCTATTCGTTGAATAAGTTTGATCATATTTTTACCAGGGAAGGGGATATGAGATAATATTTAAATATTCTTTTCAGTTCTTATAGAGCTTTCAGATACCATAAATGGAAAGTACCAAGAAGTCTTTTTGATTTTGATTTTATCACTGATATTTTAATCTGAGTTAGTTACTTTCTTTTAGGAGTAACTATTCAAATTTTGCTTGAACTTGTTTTTAATTCACTTCTAACTTTTTTCATTGCTTTATAAATGATTTACGATAAAAAGCATGAACTATTAATGACTGTAATTGGAGCTTTGTTCTACATTCGTTGCTAATATCTTGGTACATACAATCATGTAATATTACCGAATTTTAAAATTAGGAAAAGTTATAGGCAGGATTCAAACTACTTATATATGAGTTTTAATCTTTAATTTTTCCTTGTTAAATTTGTTAGTTAGTTAGTTACTTTTCTATTTCAACTCAAACTTCAGATAATTAATCAGACGATGCCTGCAATGTTGGAGATATATCGTTCAAAGATGATTGTAACGAATTTGCCAGAAAAAGGCCAAATTGTTGATTTCACTGTGTGGGTGAAATGCTCTGCTTCAACGGGATATTTCTGTGCAACTTGGCAGCTTCATAAGATGAGTGAGAATGGTAGAGATTCGATTCCTGAGGGACCAAGGCTGGTGTTTGAAATCTTTGTCAATCCATTCACTGATGAAAACTTCCCTATCGAGATGCCTACTTTTTCTAACGTATGTTTTGTTTTACTATTGCATCTTTTCTATTATGTACACATCATCACTGTTCCGAAGATTTAGGATTAAGCAAGTAGCGATCTAAAATGTCAGTTTCATATCTGTGTTATTGAAATTCCCAATTAAAACTTGATGTGCCATTGAAGGCTACTAAGTTTTCGTAACCCATTAAACATATTGCAGGAGCTGGATTCTTTTTCGTATTATAGTGCAGTCAGAGATGGAGACCAAAATGTCGATGTATGGTGTTTTTTCTGTTTTACTCTGACTTCTTGGTTGTCTAAAAATTTTCAGTTTTAGGTTTGAAGATTCACCCCTTATTCTCAATATGTTTAGCTGAATGAATAAATTTAGATGTCCATTTTAAGTTATTCATGATGGTTTACATAATCTTAATTTTAGGACACTCAAGAACTGGAAGAATTAACGAGTTGTGGATCTGTTTCAGCATCTGATTATGAAGTGATTGATGGAGGGGATACAATAGAGGATTCTGAGACGAAGCGGTAATCGTGCTTGGCAGAATCCAGCAACTATTGTTTCATTTTTTGGTTGGCGAAGCTATATGTTTTATGAAATCTTATAATAAAGCATGAAGTGACATTATATTTGTATAAAGCTAATCAGCTACGTTATAGCATAATTTATTGTTTTCGGAAAATATACATTCTATCTTCATAACATATCATTAGTGACCAACAAATTGCAGAAATTTTTGAGCTACTTTTAAAATTTGAAGTAGCTGAGTTTTAATTGTTCGTATTTTAGACGGCGCGACTGTAATGCTGTTTTTCATTTTAGACTTCATTAATCGAACTGTTTGTTATGGTTCGTATTGTATATTTTTTTTATTTATGAACTCATTTAGGAGTGTAGAAGAATTGTAATATTAATTACATTTAACTTTAGGATCTTACCCACTTCAGTTTAGTGCCCTTCATTTGAAGGTGAGTAATACTTTATTACATCTGCAGGTATCCCACATACTGAAACATACTGAATCCTTATTTTATATGCAGATTTTGCAGTGCTATAACTGACCTCCTTAATGTATATTTTCCTTGTCTCACTATAGCACAATTCAGTTTTACCGTTTCTTATGTACTTCATTGTTTTACAACTGACCTCGATAATGTATATATTGTATGACTGCTGTACATGATTACTCTGCATATAGTTTTCCTGTAAATTTCGCTGCGGTATGACTGATCACGAAGCTCTTTTTAGTTATTGCTGTCAACTACTTCGTTATAAATTGAGCTCTTTCTTGACGGAAATTTATCAGTCACTTTTTAAATCTATAGAAGCTTGGTGGACTAAGCTAATTACATCAGTTACTTTGTTGTAACCAGAATTTTTTAAATCTCAATCTCAGACACTAGGTACAAGTCCAGTGTGAGATTGGTTCATAATTTTAAATCGACAAGTAACATTGGTTAGCGTGTTTTTCTGTCAGAGCTTGTACCGCAGTGATTGTTGTTTTCAGTTTAATTTTTTTCTCAGCTTCTCATTTATCTGGTAACATATGCGTATTGTAATCCAAATAAAGGGGGGCTGAAGCTGATGCGCCTTTATAGAAAAGATTTGAGTATTCTCCAAGCGTACTTCCGGAAACATCTTCTTCAGCATCAAGCTGAATGATCGCCAATGTCATATCGCCTTCTCTTTTGCTGCAAATAAAAGTCCGAAAAAAAGTGATTTTGACTGGAAATACCGACACCATGAGCAAGGTATTTTTAACCTGTATACAACGATTAATTATCTGACAAAAATACCTGTATGAATTCTCTGTCAAATGTGACATTCTTACATTCATACGTGCAAAGAACTGAGAAAGTTCTGTCTTTTCTTTTCATTTTGAAGACTGTGCTCGATAGGCTATTGAAATGCGCAGTATTAGATTCGTTTTTTGTACTAAAAAAAATTATTAAGGTAATGAAGTAATTACCTAAAAATTTCGGTTACAGCTACAATGCAGTGTGTAACAGTTGCACGTAACATTGGTACTATGCAAAATTGACTTTGAGCCCAAACGTATCCCCGTATGCGGTGTAACAGCCGGTAGAATCCTGTTGTAGATTGGTTCTTGTGTAATACTGAAAATTCAAATTCAACATATTGAAGCGAATATTTTCTTATTACTTTCGGCTAATTTACAGTAGTTCCTGCAGATAAGTGTATTAAGCAGTTGCATAGAATTAGGTTATGATTTGATGGTACTGTATTTCCGGTCGTCTATTGAACCAGTCAAATGATCCCAATTATAGCATCCGGAAGCTGGAGTGTAATACCAGTATGTTGAATTCAAGTTTGATGCATACAAATTTTATGAGCCTTCTCGATGGTATGTGCATCTTCCAGAAGTACCATTTGATATAAGGATGTGTCGAGAAGAGAGGCAGCGCCAAAACCAGTGAGTGCTGTTACTCTTGAAAATGGAAAAGCAAAAATCTCATAAAATTTGAATAAATGAATCTGGTAACCTACAACATTGATTGTTAGAAGATGCGGAATTTGAAAAAGGTCGTTCACAGCATTATTGATTTAGCAAGACTTGTAACCTTGAATCAACAAAAATGATGTTTAAATCAAGACGAGCTCGAAACATGAATGTCGAGGAGGAAAGCTTTAATTCGGTGATACCACTACGTGTGAGCATATATCCAACGGCCAGTAATCCCATATTTGTAATTCTTTCACCATCATGACAAATTTTCGAATAACCCCAACAACTGATTGTCTATAAAAGGTAGCAGTTAATTACTGCAGCGATAGGAAAAACTAATTAAGCATTTTGTGCTTAAATTTCAAAGCTACAAAATATGAACAGTTAGCTTATTTCGATTTTGATGGGTTAATTAAATTTCATAAATTTGATCATTGTATAACACGTTGCATTTAAATCAAGATGAGTTTGAAACTTGAATGTCAAAGACCTATTTTAATTCGGTGCTTATAGGAAGAAGATAAAGAATAATAATAATAATTAATAGTAATTTAAGGAATTACATCATTAAAAGCCGAATTATTTCAAAAATCATGATGAGCAGGAAATTTAATAAAACACTACGTCTCAATTTAGAATTAATACAACATGAAAATCAGTTTAAGGGAATTTTTCAGAAACCTTATATCCGTTGTAAATTATTCCAGCGTTTCGTTTTGGTAAAACACATTTCAGCCGAATGAAAAACATTCGTTCAATTTCATCATTATACGGTTGATTACTGTTGCTACTGTTGTTGATTGTAAAATGGTTGGTACATTTGAAATCGGTGTTGGATAAAATATACCGTAATTCTGGTTCATCATCACGGTGAAGAAAATCGAATATCGATGAACCAATTAATTCCACCTTTAAAATAAAAGCAGGCAGGAAAGAATGCTAAATCATGCATGAAATTTCACACTTGTGAAGGTTTGAAATTTGCAAAAAAGAAACAAAGATTAGATGAATTTTAAATCATGAAAATAGTGAAAATGCAATTTAGCAACATTTCAATTCCATAGCAGGTCAGGCCTAAACGCACATGGTAATATAATATAGTAAGCTTGGAATTTTAAGTTGTCTTAATATTACTGATAGTAATATCTTAGGTTATTGTGAATATGCTTCGAATAAGATATTTGAATTTGAATTAATCTATATATCCATTATAGCTGATAATGTGATAGTAGAATTTTAAAAAATTTCAAAATTAGAAAACATCAAATTTTAATTGGTGATTTCTTTTTCCGTGCTTTAGTATTAATTACGTAGGCATGGATACCTGTGAAAGTCCTAAGTGGACAGAAGCAGTTTCTGAAACGTACATCATTTTACCGGAAGCATCAAGAATAAGTACAAAACCATCCAGCGTTTGAAGTAGGAATGAGCCTATTGCCATTGTCTCAATTTGTTCATTACTGCTGCGTGGCGGAAATACGTTTCGTAACGCTAAATACGCCGATGTTAAACGGACGATTGATGCCTGAAAAGTAGTGAAATTAAAAAAGCAATTCTTATTCTTTCACATACTCACCAGAATTTCACAGTAGATTTTAATTCATTGCTTTTTTCCTGTGCAAAATTAAACTGTTACAGTAAATTAACGGTTGAAAATTTTGCACCAAGCGCTAAAAATGATATGTGTTATATTATAAATTTTATCAAATTTTATATTATTTCAATTTTTACCTTATCGAGCTGGAATGTTATAGCAGCAGCAAGTGGTAAACATTGTGCTAATGATTCCAACTCTTTATTTTCCAAATCTCGTCGATTTCGAGCACTCATTCTTAAAAGTAATTTTAAGGAATTGAAAGATAGCAGGTGGCAGAGAACGTATATTATTACAATAGTAAAATTAAGGAAAGAGTGTTAAGTCATTCGAACAATATCGCTTTAGGTTGTAACAGTTACTAAAATGATATCATCCAGCTTTCATATCATCCAAATTGATAGAATTCCATGTGCTATTGATGGATGGAACTAAATATGAAATCAGTTTTAGCATTGCAAAAATGATTGATGAAAGAGTAAAATTTATGGTAATTTTTTAATAATTTGCTAAATAAACTTCAATCGGATTAATGAAAACGAAATGATTTGGTAGTTAAATGTAAAATTGGTAAGCTAAATTTTCAAATTTATTTGGAAAGAGTAAGAATAACTTTAGTGAGAACTGCACAACACGGTAAAGAGAGTCATTAAACACAATTACTACGGTACTCTTTTGTTCTATTCAAGTAAGCTTAACATAAAATTTACAAACGCTCGAGAATGGAAGACTACAACACAGGCAAAATGCGGTTGCTAATGTTTGTGGTAGAGAATGAATGATGCTAGGCAGTTTAATTTAATTTATTATTCCATTCAATTGATCTATCCATTCGATCATTTACAAGTTCAACGCCATCACAAAATTTCAAAAATTTAGAAAAAGTTAAAAAAATTCAATAGATTTAAGCTGATATTGGGAGTGAAATTGGAAAAGATAAAAGGAAAATTGAGTTTTAAATACGATCGTGAGAATGTTTACCGTATTTAAAAACTTTTCGGTTTTTTTTCTTTTTTTTGTTCATCTAAATGGAATAATAATTATGGTCGCATTTCAAATTAATTCACATTATGAAAAAGAAAAAATAAAATTTTTCCTAACAAAATATCTGAGAGAATACATATGCATTTATTTGTTCATTGACAAGCTTTCATTGTCGCAATGTTTGGGCTTTGCATACCGTACTTCTGTAATCTCATTTCGCTTTGAAAATTGAATTGTCTATTTGTCATAAATGAATCGAAATGAGACACTTCACTTTTATTGCACGAAATTTAGCAATACTTTCACGCGCTACTCGGAGTAGCGCTATTTTCGTTTCATATTAAATAAACTTTATTTGATTTTGCTACTTTGCACATCATTCCACCATTACAAAACATGACATTTCTTATGCTCCACCATTTTGCGATATTTTTCTGCTTGATGAGTCATGAGACTGTATCAGTGTAAATTGTAGGTATTGTACGGTATAATTTTCTGTCGAAAGATGTTTAGCAACTTCAGAAAGGTCGTACTTTGCCGAATGATTATTGCACAATTCAACATTTTAGCCTTTATTATTAGACGTGAATTTTCAGACTTTATACATCCCAAAAATCATGTCAAGAGTTCCAATTCCAGAACTGTCTATAAGTAGGAAAAAGCTCATAATTTCTTAAATAGTAAAATGCAAAAATAAACAAGCCACAATCGATTCATATTAGAAAGCGCTGAAAAACCTGTCTATATCAGAGCCTCAATTTTTTGATTCAATTAATCAAAGTTACATCACGGCACAAAAAAACTCCTAAAATATTATTGGGATCGTTCACCCTGCATCGACATAATTCGTTTCAAATTTGTTGCAAGAGCAATGGATGCTGCTTGATAGAGCTCAGTGGATGAAAATGAAAGAAGATCTCTTTGCCAGTCGTCCGGATTACCACCATACATTTCCGCATATGCATAACCGACTGTTGTTGCAAATGCATCAGGTGCATATCCTTTTGGTGTATGTTTCTGTTAAAAAACGTTAAATTGCTTTTCTAAAGCTATTTAGAAATAACTAAATAAGTAAACAGCAAGAGTTGGACCAGTTTCTCTAGTATTTTTTTTAATTCTGCTACTTCACAGGCATAGAGAAAAAAAACTCATCCCAAATCATCATTTTTTATACGAAAAAATGTCTGATACAACAAGAGAATGTATTTTCATGGCATCTAAAATATAGAATGAAGGAACCTTGTTAGCTTCTGCTGTTCAGGAACCGGAATTTCAATATAACATGAAATGTTATATTGAAACATTGCGAAATGTTATATTGAAGGTTAACAGAGGGGGATAGAGGATAACAACTCAAATATTTACAACAATACCTGAAGTGTCGCAATTACATCAGCATCAACCTGTGTTGCTTGTATAAATACACTAACTTCAATGTCTCCTTTCTGAAATGAAATGATGCACAAGAGTCAGTTCTGAAGGATTACTATAAAGATAAGAAGCTAATAAAGTCCAAAAATGATAAGTCATTTTTCAAAAAGAACTTCATGAAGAATCTATTCTACACTTCTGAGGAAAATCTAAAAATCAAGAAATGCAAAAATTCACACCTAAAAAGCAACATACCTGAGCCAGTATTAAAGCAGTGTCAAACCAAGAATCGTTGATTTGAAATAAAAAAGGCTGTATAACAAATATGGCTGTTTCTGCGCTAATATTATTGTTGTTCCGTACATTTGCCACACATTCCTTTGCTTTCTACAAAATGTAATTTATGGCACATTAGCACTTCATTAAAAAACATCAGAACCTACTTTGCATACAGATGAATAAGAAGTTAGCAGTGTAGGTAAAATGCAAATTGCTAAGCACATATTAAAGTACGGAAGAATTTCGAATATGACATGGATAGTAGCGACTAACCTTCCAAGCTGAATTGTAACCAATAATCTGAATGTTAGTAGCAAATTCTGCTTCTATAGGTATTTCGCTAAATATTATTTCACTAAACGTCTGACGTAGGCCATGCTTTACAGCATCGACAATCCGATCACTAGTGAAGCATAGTATAACAGCGTGCAACACATCACTACCATTTAAAAAACTTCGCATCCCAGGATCCAACACTGTTAATACCGAATCCATTCCTATCTAAAATTTTACCGTTCCTATTCAATTCAATTTAATACAATCTATTATATTCAGAAGATTAGTCAGCATAAGAGTGATACAAGTCCGATAACTCTCAGTGGAAACAATTCAGATAATAATAGGTGTTAGCACAGTTATTTGATACAAAAGAATTTCTCACAGCGTTTCCCATTATAGCGATGAAAAACGGACATATATCGTAAAATTTACCTATCACACCTCAATGAAATCTTTGCGATCAGCTTATTTTTTTCACTCCATTTCACTTTGCTCCCAATAATATCAACAAACCTTGGCTTTGCTAGCCATTTTGGATAAGAATTCCGATTGTTGCACAGTTTGTTGAAACCAATGGAGCACACCCACTCCTTGTGATTCATCATTTATTACTGATATCGTTTGTTCCGTTTCTTGTTCATTCATTGGAATCATCATTTGCGTAGGTGGCACAACCATCGGTTGCAGTAATGGTGTTGAGGATACTGTTTGATCAACTACTGTATTAGCAGTATGAATTTCTGGTGAAACCACCACGGGATATTCTTGCACAACGGGAGTAGCAGGGGATGAAGTAAAAGAGACCGGTGCAGTTGGTGTAACTACCGGTACTGATGATGCCAAGCGCTCAGCTGATGGCAGTGCAAAGGTAGAGGGAATAGCAGGAAAGGTAGACGGAGGAAGAGGTAGAAATGTGGTTGATGGTACTTGGGAATTTTTCACCGTGCAGGGAACGGTTGTTGCAAGTGGCTCCACTGGTGGATGAAGTTGTGGTGGTACAGGTGGAACAAGTGCTGCTTCCTTTTGCTGCATGTAAAATGATGGCAACTGTGTCGGTGGCGGCGGTAAATTGCCTGAAAGAACTTGGACACTTGTAACAACTTTTCTTAGCAAACATTTGAGTTACTCAGTTATAGTCCTCTAAAACTACAAAAATAACTTCTGTTAAGTCCTTGTAAGAATCAGGAAATAATGGCCACCATTGATCCCCTTCCTACTGGCTCATTCAAGCCAAGAATTACCATCATAATACTTTCGGAAATCATCATTGAATTGAATTGACTACAAGGAATTCACACAAAGTAGTCCAAATAAAATGTATTTCTCAAGTCTTACTTCTATAAACGTTCAATATTAATCATTCTTAATTTGACAATGTTGAGAATATAACACAATCACCAACCTTCTAGCCCACCAGGAGTTGAACCCATTTTTATGGTTTCACATAAGTAAAAGCACGCAGAACTTCAAGCTTCGCGACAGCTTCCTTATAAAAATATCAACTGGCCCTTTAATTTAATATCTGATAATTTCTTCCATATCCAGTAAACAGCGAGAAACGTTCATAACGTCGAGCACTAAGTTAAATTAAGATAACACTCGGACGGAACGTCCATGCTTATTGAATTAACTAGCAAAATCAATGAGCGCTGTGCTTGCACATAACTTAAAAACTATTTTCGACAATTAATGTTAATCAATCTACAAATAAATTTTCATAAACAAAACAGTCTATTTCACAGTGCGTAATAGTACACGAATCAGTTTCCTGGTTACCATCAAGTATTTGTGTAAAGCTCAAATAAATTCTAACTTGTTCAATATTGCAATATTTATCAAGTAATGCTCGGGAATTACTTTCACCAAAAATGCACGCCAAAGAAATACTAATATAAAAGTAATTTTTATACATTTTTTATACAAATAATAATGCGAAAATAAATATCAAGAAAAAAACAGAACAGAAATACAACCTGCCAGTTTTAAAATTGATACTAAGTAACCTACAAATGAATAAGGAAAAAAATACTAAAAACAGAAACTATATACAATTGATATGAATGAATTAAGTCGAAATATAATACACACACAGCGAATATAAATCCAAACGAAAATCCGTATATCATAAATGAAAAAAGAACTTAAGGGAGCGTACAATTCAAGAAAAATCACAGGGAGAGATAATGATAGCGCACACTGCATTTTGGAACCCAAATATGAAGTTAATATTAAAAAAATCATTAAAACCAAAAATTTGTCAAACCCGTAAATATATAAAGTCTGCGAAGTAAAGCGTGTTAATGCTGATGAGTATAATTCCCTTTAAATTTAAAAAATGAAGCAAACCGTGCAGAAAGTATAAACATAGGCACTCACAATTTCAAAAAAATGAAAACTGTATAAAAAAGTCATGGATAAATGAAAGATAATCGTAACGACAAAGCGTAATTATTCCTATTTCTGTTTCAATTCAAAACAGACGATATTACATATCATCAGTAACTTAAAATTAAAACTGAAATAAAAGTAAAACTACGTCACTCATGTAAAGACGGATGATGGTACGATACCCTCCTTGGATGCAAAACCGGGTTGAAGATTGGCATTCGCGAGAAAATTTAACGGAAATTCCACAAGATTACCAATCAAATCTCGAAGATATTCCTCAGCCACCTGTGGCACCGTTTCACTAAGCGGTATTCTTGCCAAATGCACTTGCACATCTACGAAATCTCTCAGCTTATCCGTTGGAATAACATTAAAAACCTGCAAAATTTTAAAATCGACCGTTTTGAGATAAAATCAACATAATTTAGAGTGAATAACTGGAGCATTATAATGTGCTCCACGATCATATTGTCGTAATATCTTACCCTACTTATTACTCTCGCTATTTTTCATTATTGTAATACTAAAAATATTGCGCATGTAATTTGAAGACAGCAATAAAAAATCTAAATTCAATACATATTCAAAACGAAGAACCCATACTTTTTCAAATATTTCTGTATTCTTTTTTGCAATGGCTCCCCAAGTATCGACAAAAAATGAATCAGCAACGGGATCATCTACATCAATTTCCCGTTTCGGCGGTTTTCTTTTTTGTTCCGGCAACAAACCAAGATGCTCCTAGAGAATCAAATGCGGCTCTTTATAACTACTCTTGTCAAAAGCACTGTGAAACGCTGAGCAACAAAAGAACTTTGCTGTAATGTGAATGGTCAACTCATTATAATGCCAAGACCTCGACAATACAATACATTTTTTGATTAAACACAGAAAAAATTTCTGAAGTGAATCAGTTAGTGGTTCTCTGCAAACAGCTAAAAACCAATCCATTTAGTTCGTCTTGGCAAACATATGAATTAAATAAACTGGTTTTAATAATTGTGAATGCCATAATTTCAAAAAAAACAAATCCATAAATAACAATATTGAACAACAGTTCTTTCATTTTGTTAAATTAAAAAATAATAAAATTAAAGACAAACCATCATTAGTGCTTTCCGCAAACTCAAAGCAAATTTGCCCGCGTCGTATGGTTTTCCGTCCATTCGAGATGATACATTTTCGCAATCTTTCACAAGGATGCAAACCTGTTAATCATTACATACTATCAAATTCATTTAAATAAACAACGCATTTGAATGCATTCCCATCCACGACGTATGATAATCACAGACATATAATGTTTTCAACTTAAACACTGAGAAGCTTAATAGATATTTTTGTTCATTTCTTTCTTCTTGCTTCTTGTTCATTAGCACTTTTCTAACAAATCGTTAAATAAAAACTGCGTCAGTTTAATTCACCGCTTTCATGACAGTAACGCCCAAGAATTTAAAAAGCAATACGATAAAAGATAGTATTATTATTACCTCTGAATCTCGATTACCAGCTTGTGAACGATCATTTATATTCGCTGACCCAATGATCACATGTCGGTCGTCCACAATCATTAACTTACAGTGGATATAAATTAGTTCTGTTAGCTAGAAAAAACTTATTTACTATACAGCCTGGATTTTCAGTTGAATTCAGCACACTCAAAGATCTCTTATCAATTCTCACAAAAAAACTTCAAATTACGGAGAATAAAGCGAATGAAGTATCATGTAAGTATTAGATGTGATGGCAGTGACTTAATACCATAGTGAAGTATAGATATATGACAGCTATATCAACTACCCACAGTGCCAATAAAATCGACCAGAAGCATGCTTTTTTCGGATATATAGGACTTGGTCGACTGCCTGACAGACAATGTAAAATTCCTTTCTTTTATGAAAACTGTACTCTAACCAATTTTCCAGAAAGGATTTCGTAAGTACGTAAAGAACCAATATGGATATACTCCATTGGATCAGGAACAAATCTTTTTAGACTTTCGATTAACGAATCTGGTCCTCGGGAAAGTGACTTATAAGTCCAATGTAGGACAGCCTGCAGTGCTGAAGCACCTGGTGCGCCGATGTCCCCTTCAAAACCAGGAAGCAATGGCAGCATTATGTACACACGGAACTTGGCTTTTTCACTGAAATAAACGATCTTCAACCATGACTGTAACCTAACTAAAATGCATTTAATAAAATTGAAAATTGTTTCACTTGAAATCAAACAAAGTTTAGTCAAAAGAAAGCATTCAAGGCAATTTCTAATACTGACCAATAAGCCCGTTTAATTCGCTCACAAAGCACTTTGCAAATCTCGTTTCTCACATCAGCACTGTCGATAATAGAAACGAAAAACTGATTTTCAATATAAACATAATGTTGGGCATTCGCAATAAGAGAAATGTATGCCTGTAATATTGATTTCATATCGAGTGATTTCATTTCTTTACTAAATATTGAATTTACTCATTGCTTAAAACTTATATGTCCTTTTCTCATCTATCGCCACAATGCGCTAAAGAGTGAATTTTCAAATTTGAAGCTTAATATTTTATTACTTATATATATTATAGAATAAAGCACAGTTTTTCAATTTTACGAGCACGAATTCACAATGTTACCTGTTGAATACTGTCTTCTGTAGCATTAACAAGTGACGACCACTTAGAAACTGAACGCAAAATTTGCACATCAGCTACACTGCTATATGTTGCTAAGACACGCGGTACTTTAATGGTGTCATAACACTTTGGTAACAAAAACGGATATTCCTTCAACTCCTTGGACTTTTCCGTCTATAAAATAATGAGTGAGATATCACATTTTTTATTTCAATCCAACAGAAAAAATAAAATCTCTGAATCAATTCAGCAACAAGAAAATACCCAACATCGATAAAGAAACATACTTTAGTCGCATTCCACCTTTGAATAAAGTGTCGAGCAATATCACGTGCAGCACTGCCATATACACATGCGTGAATATCGTGCCAAGGCATCCGTGGAGTCACATTTCTGTCGATAAAATCTGAAAAATCAGTCGTATCTGTATCTTTAAATACCAAAATTAAATATAAGTCTAAGGGATTTGTGAAACTACAACTTAGCACTTAATGAGCTGCCAAAAACCACAAATACGCGGTACCACGTATCTAACGATTCATTGTCATTTGGTAAGCTAATTACTGAATTAAGTAACTTGTCAGTACGTTAATTTTGAAGTACTAGCGATATGATAATTTCCAAGCTGTTTGTAATTACTATCAGATAAATCATGTCCGCTTCAACCGGCAAATCAGATCAATTAATTTGATTGCTCTTGAAACCATTTTATAAATTTCGAGCTACTAATTCAATTTCAGCTATTTTCAAAGTCCTAAATCATGATTTTTCTGCGTATGGTACGCGAACTGTTTTAAAAATCCATCTGTGACGGGCAATAATAACTTACGTGATGACAGTTTGGCAATTTGCATTGCTGAATCAAAACCACACAATTCATTCACACGGTTAACTTAGGTGCACAATTGTACATTATTAAAAACATGGAGCTACTTTTACTATAAGTATGCTTTGTTAAGTATTTATAGGAAGAAACAAGTTTACACATAAATCGTCGTAGCAATTAATTTGAGCACAATATTGACAAACCGTGGAATGGCATATCGAGTTCAACAAAATCTTTATGAATGAAATTTGTGTAATCTTTCCCAACCCACAGTTTTCCAGCACCTGCCATATGTTCTTCCATAGCACGAATTTTCTCGTCTTGATCGCGTAATTCCATATATCTGTAAAAGTGCTCATATTGTCTATAATTTTTGATAGATTTATAACTAGTTAACAGTTTCATCGAATGATTTATGTTTCGAAATTTTTACAGGCCTTAACAATAAATGGTAATGTATACTCCACATACACTGTTGCATTAATCCACATGCATTTCGATGAATTACAACTGGCTGGAGTTAAAATTACCTAAGATCATATTGACTTGTTTCCTGCTTAACTTTTTGCCAATGTTTTTTGGCCGATGAGGGTTTTAGTCTATGTGCTACTTTTGATAATATCTTCCGTTGTGGTGGAGGCGTTGATTTCTTCTCAGCATTGTGCTTCATCTCTTCAGCTTTTCCGCTATATACGTAAGCCTTAAAAAAAGAAATCTACCTTTATGCACATCAAAATCAAATAGTACCTGACATCAAGTATAGGTTACCCAAATCTTTACATGTATTCGCATCATTAGCAAAACTTCAGTGTCACGTTAAAAATAGCGTTTGTCCCTTCGAGTGACAGTTATACATTTTGTTAAGTGCCTACTTCTTCACAACCTACGTGATGCATCAAAACTACAAGCATGTGAGCTTAATAAAACGTGTGCAAAATGAGGAAGCATCAAAATACAAACTGTGCGCAATATCAATTTTCTTCCGAAACTGAGAATTGAAACTTTCCCAAAGAAGTACCTTATACTTATCCATGGCGTCATGAATACCCATGCTTTCAGCATTCATACGTAGCATTTCAGTGGGTGGCGCAGCAGGTGTTGATTTCGACCTTTTTATCGCAGTCTGCGTACGTTTAACTACTGACATAAGGGCATTATTGTGCTCTGTTAACTTCTGTGGCGTTGAACGCTCTCCTAAACATTCAACAATATATTGATCTGTCGTTTTTGCAGGTAGCCATTTGACTGAAGTTTACACTAATGCACCTCTACTGTTCATTTCACTTTGTTTGGCCTCTCTTAACTTATGAAAAAGGTAGCTTCCGTTAGTAGAGCTTGAGCAAGCAAAAAAACTGGAATTACAGATAGTTAGTGTCGAGTAATCCAAAGATCTTGATCACATAGTAAAAACAAAAAACCTTGAAAACCAAGTAAAAAAATTAAAAACAAAATAGAAAAAATTACCAATTAATAACAGGAAAACTGCATGCATAGCAAGTAACACCAAAAATCTATGCAGCACAGAAAAGTAAGCACTGCGATAGAATATAGGCTTACAAAAACACAAATTTTGCACATACAGCAAAAACGGTAGAATAAAGCTAAGAAGAACAAAAATAGAACGAAAGGAAGCAGAAACATGCATTGATAAGCGGTATACAAAGAAATAAGGGAATTGGATCTTTTTTTGCATCTTGGAAGATGCTTTATTTCATTTGTCTCTCTTTCGTATGCAACAGTCCACTTACCTTCATTGTTATGAACTTTCTTGAACTGTTTCCGTTTAGCAAAAGCTGAACGTCTTTGAGCACACTTTGGTTCTATGTTTTTGTCACTTCCAACTTCTTCATTCCCTAAATTGCTCGAGTTATCAACTTCATCGTAAGCACCACTTCTCTTTATCATTTCTTGATCGTCATGCAGTGCAATAGGTGAAAGTATTCCAGCTGTTCCTAGAATCTGCCCAACACTCTTCATCTGCAATGAAAACAACTTACTTCTACCCAGCAAAAAATTAATCTTAAAGTTACGCAACTAATTATATTTTGCATTCTCGTTCAATTTATTTATACTCTGAAAATAAACATGGATAAACCAGTTACCATAAAAAGTCAATACCCTACATTGGGTTATTTTAATATTACTTCACGAGATGAACGCTCTAGAGCTATAAGCTGCACTTTTTTTGTAATAAAAAACTGATTAAGACTAAAACGAACCACGGAAAAGTCAGCACCCAACTTTTGTTGCTCAGAAATTTTTACCGAACCGCAATCAGCCAACTTATGCCGGCAGTCATCCCAACGACCGAAACACAAGTCGATACCGCCAACAAATGCTATCAGTTGATCAATAACGATGAGTTTTTCATGATGAGCCCAGAAAAATGTACCTGATGAAAGATAATGATCCGGATGGCGAAGCACCTAAATAGCAAAACAGTATAATTGGTCGTTTTAAGACTAATTTGCTCTTTCTAAATGTATCTTCGCGGTTGATAGTTTCAAAATTATCATCTTTTACTTACATTTTTCTAGCACATTAATAGATCGTGAAAATGAATGAGATTTATTAACTACACAATTAAATAGCTGTATCAATGAATGTCCTCAAATGTTTGATGAGAACTCTTTAAATAAAATCGTTAACCTTAATATTTTCATTAAGTGTTTGCAGAGTTCGTTTGGTATATATACTATTAATCCCAAGGGCCATTTCCATCTCCTTGTACAGAAGAACAAATACTTTCACTCCCTGCTCCGCCTTCCTCTAAAATTATAACAATCCAATAAAGAAATACTACGGAACAGTAAAAGCTCTGTAAAAATGATCAATATTTTTCTCAAGTATAGTTCAATTTCAGCAAATTTATATTTACATTACTCTACTTCTGAAACGTTATTTAAAAGTATTAAAGGAATACTGTGTCCTTTTCTGTAACCATTCAAATTTAGACAATTATACAAACCCACCTTTAAAATTTCATCAAGCCTCCAGCGATTGCCTTCCACTGCTGGTCTTTTCATAAAAATTTCTGGCGATAGCCACCATCCCGCAACAAAAATTTCCTCACGTGCTAATTCTATCATATTTGCTGCATGCTCCATAAAAGACCGTCCATCCACAAACCTTTGAAAGAAAATGCTAAGAAAAAAATCACTAATAATTAATCCATAATTAGCAAAATTTTACTTCATGAAACGAAAAAAAGGAATCTGAACTAACCACTGGACATTCTGTGCACGCCGCACCGGAAATGTTGACCCGTATGGATGACTTTCTAGCCAGATCCTCCCTACACCATTCATTGATTCTAATATTGCCTCCTTCCACTGTATCGCATCTAGTGGTGTTCGACATTTTAGTGCCAATACACTAAATTGGAATTTACACACACAATTAAACTAAATAAGGCAGACAACATTTGTATTTCAAGAATGCGAATCATCATTATCAGTGGTAAGCCGGCTCCTTGTATTTCACATTAAAAACTTTTTCACGTACTTCATGTCATATCTTACGATGTAGTACAAGAAGACAATTTTAACCATCAAGGGCATCGATCTAATCAACCACTATTCACATTGCTCTTGAAACTCACTGTTGTTGATTACTGATAATCAAACCATTCGGCATTCCTTCGGTTTCACTACTTCCAGCGGAAACATCAAAATCGCGATCAAATAAGAGAACAAAGCGCATTTGTTCAGTTCTTGGATTCATATAACAAACAGATGAATCCTGAGTAGTGGTGTTCGTAAAATAAGTAGCAAAAATTTGTAGCTTGGCTTTTATTTCGAGTAAAATAATAAAAATATGAAGGTAATCATGAATTTACTTTTAAAATAAGCCACCGTCTCGACCATCTCAGACAATAACGTACACAACATTGCTTCCATCCGATAAAAACTCTCCCACCACCGGGACGCTTTTTTACAACGCCTTCGCAGTATTTACCACCCAAATCATTTATAAATGAAAAGCGCGACACTTCCAAAAATTCTGCCTGTTAAAAATTTCAATAAGGTAAATTATGACATACCTTGGCTCATCTCGTAAAACAAGTATTGCACTAACATGTTCGGTTAAATATTCTGATAAAAAGTAGCAGCTGGAAGCTCCCGAAGTACGGTTGAATATACGACCTTCGGTTTCAATCAATTTAAAAAATTGTGTTGGTATTAAGTTAAGGTGGTATATGAAGCAAAAAACAGATTTATATTAAACTGGCGCAGCAGACAACTTTGGTGATCCTGTAATTACAACTTGTGTTTTAAATTTCAAAACATTTATTTCTTGAATAAACTAACTGTTTCGTGGTGATTTCTGTTCACTGGTATGTGTAACACCGCTTGGAGCCACTTCTCTAATCTATGCTGAAAAGTGACAGCATAAAAGCTAGAAAACTACGTGAAAAAATTTTGACCATGACAAACTTCATGAGCAAATGTCAGCGATCGATTTGTACTAGTCAGCTGTTTTTTCGTCATACCTTTGCATTGAATATCGAACTCATACCTACATTTTTACTAAACTGATTAATATGTCCCAAAAAAGCAAAAATGAAATAGGAAAATTAAGCACATAATTAGCAATGATGATGTGAACATACTCGACGTTCGTTTGGATCAATAATAGCATCCGGAACGAAACCGAGTGTTGGCAGCTGATGCCGCTTTATTTCATTTAATCCTACATTTTTTTGTTGCAAAACATCCTCGCTCATTGATGATAATGCTGAAGAATTCTTAAATTGCTAAAAATTATCAGAACACAATAGAATCAAACACAGTGACAAATTTTATCTGTAAGACCATTACAACTCCCTCCTATAGTAGCTTAATGCAGTATTTTCTTTAAAAATACTTAGATTTCATACCCAATATCCTGCAAGTTTTTCTGCCAGAAGAACCTCTATTTGATAGTCATATAGGATGCTGAGTTCATTTATTATAGACTTTGATAATACCCAATATCATATATATCATATCCAATCATATATAAAGTCGTTCCGGTAGAATCAGTGATAGTCAGCTGTTGCTCAGCACTAGTCTCTTTTTCTAGAAAGTGGATTTGACTTCCAGCTAAATACGGTCCCGAGTACCCAACTGAATATAAAGCAGTGTTAAAAGTGAACTAAATGAACCATTCGGTGTAGAAAGTGCAGTCGTTCTGATAGAATCAGTGACAGCCAGCTGCTGCTCATCACTACTCTCTTTCTCCGTGGTATCACTTCGGCGTACATTATCAAGATCATTAGATTTATTCAAATCATAGACCTGAAAATGCATCTATACGTCAAATGTGTTATGAAATCATTAGAATCTTACTTCGCAATTCACAAATAACCTTTTGGCCAATTGACATTTTGCGATAAGGACAATCATTTTTGTGATCCGGTATTACATCAATACCAACCGATTCAAGCGCATCATCTATCACTTCTTGTGCTCTGCAACACTATATATCATGAAAATTCATGATTAGCCATATTCAGAGCAATTAAGAACAACTCCACTAAATATTTTGCCACTAACACAAACACAATTGTGTACATAATGATTTCGACAAAATTCCTACAGTTTTAAAAAATAAAATACTGTGGGAAAATACAAGAAAATAATTTCCAAAAGGTCTTTGTTTGAAAATCAATTTTTTTTTCTGAGACAAGAAATCAATATCACACCATGAAGATTGATATCTTACATGCAGGAAAAAACACGCACGAAAGAACTACAAGCTTGTCCAATAAAACATGTTTACGACAGAAAAAGAATAAAAAGTAATAATACTATCATGAATAATTACAATTCTCTTCCATATCGCAGCCTAAACAATTTTCATTCATATTATTATTATGGACAAATGCTTCATCAGTACATATTTCTTAATTTCTCAACTAAAAAATTTTTTAATTAAAAATTTTAATTATTTTAAAAAACTAAAAGATAACCTGAGTAGAAATTGTATTAAAATATGCTAAAATGCGCGAAATCAAAGGAATAGTAAACATGTGTTTTTTTAAATCAATGCCTATGCCACTACTCAAATCACTATTAGACAAACAGGAGAATTCAAATATCATTTACACCTCTATTAAATGTCATTTAAAGAGTTCCGCAAAATTTTTCGAAGCTATGACATTAAACATTCCCCGCATCTATTTTATGCTCTATCAATTGCACATAATCTAGGTGTTTCGGAGAGTCGTTTTAAAAGCTCACTGCTGTGATCTCCTAGAATTGAGAACTCAGCTAGCGTACTATCGAATAAAGTCCGATAACTGACACAACAGTTACTGTTAATCATTATTTGAAGAAAAAAATTTTTAATTTTCTGGATGGAAAAAAACTTACCTCCTAACTGGAGCTCGTATTCGTTCTGCAGCACGATGCGTCAATAATCGGGCAGCAAGTACAGCAAAATCTTTATTTTGCTTAACAACCGTCCACCGAAACGGTCCATGCTCAAGTTCAATCACATACCTGATGAAGAAGTTATTCACCTTTGAACACTTCAATTTATAGCACTGCTAAATGCATTTTGACAGCTTCATAACTGGTTTCGTTGCCGAGTTAATACAAACGCAAATCAATGATATAGATTTTGCATGAAAAGCTTATTATGTGTTATTAATACCTAATTATACACAAAAACTAACTGCTTCCTATATTAGTAGCTTACTCTTTGAAGTTTTCATTTCCTTATTCTACTCCTTCCAGCACAAACATCCATTCATCAAATGTCAACGAAGCTAACGTGTCGAACAATATAAATGGTGCACAATACAATGTGATAAACAAGGAATCAAATTAATGAATTCGTTCTGCAAGGAGTTTTCGTTTTCCTGAATCGTTTCAAAACTAAGATGAAATGCATTGTTAACCCGTCAAGAGAGTATGCCATTATTAAGATTGAAATCTCACAAATAAGCATTTATAAGATGTAATCCAAATTTGTGATCTCGTTTTACATCGATTATTCGAGCGTTTACGGGCAGACCGGGAATCCAGTACCCACGGCGTCGTGCTTGATCTTGAGACTCATATGTTGACAAATAGGGTACAACACCAGCTAAAGCAAATTAAAACTGATTGAAATCCAAGAAGTTAGTCGTATTTGAGTTCCACAGTTTTATGCACATAGTTTAAAGTCCACAAAAAAATTTTTTGTAACAGTGCAACAAAGTAAACTATTTCGTGCAACGATTATATTAATTCCGTAATTCCAGAAAGAGGAAGTCAAGTAGGTAAATACGGAAAAAATACGAAAAGCTATAAAATCATTTAGTAATAAACAAGCTATAATTAGCTTGAAAAAAAACAAATCAAATATCGACAGATATGTACGCTCCTTATCGTATAATAAAAAACTATAAATTGGCCATAGAGGCACTTTACGGAAACTATCATCCCATAATTCAGGATAATTTTAAACTATTCTGTTTAACGTACTTCCTAATTCCCACCATCAAGTAATCCAATATTTAAAAAAATCACGTAAAAAGTCAATTTTTATAACCTTTTAAGCCAGGTAACGCTCCATGTAACTGAGCTACAATGCAATCACAAGCGAAACCATCGAAATCTCCATTAACACTTCTTCCATTAGCCATTTAAGATTGGGTGAACTGTGCGCAGAAATGTGGTAATCCAAGATTTAAGCTCGACAGAACATCAGAAATATCGATGGAAATTGCCTGCAACCCACAGCAGTCATTTAACAGTAACTTATGAATTAGCTAACATTGCGGCTTTATGCGAACAATAAGAAAATGGTAATTCTGGCATTCTTACAAGTAATTTGCAAGATTAATTTTCTGACAAATTTACCAGCCAATTATTAAGTTGTTCGTTAAATTCTTCTAACTCATTCAGTCCTAGTTTAACCGAGTCTTTCTGGCCTAAGAGAAAATCGTTATCAATCATAAAAGGTTACGTGCCCACCCATCGCCATTCTTTTCCTATGCGAAAATTGAAATTAACTTGAATTTAATTTCATTAGAGTTAAATAGTCAAACACGTGGATGTAATAAAACGGTGTGAAAGAAACACAATTAAAGTAAATTACAATGAGTCAATTTGCTTTTGCAAGAAACAAATAGATTAGAAGAAAATGAATTTCAATTGAACATTAATTAATGAAATGACCAATGAATTAATAATATAAGCTTGGGCTATGCAAATATCTCCTCACTCACGCTGTCATCACTTTCTCCTTACGTCTTATCAAAATTTCACGCCTCAC
The DNA here is from genome assembly GCA_963070105.1 of Litomosoides sigmodontis. Taxonomy (NCBI): domain Eukaryota; kingdom Metazoa; phylum Nematoda; class Chromadorea; order Rhabditida; family Onchocercidae; genus Litomosoides; species Litomosoides sigmodontis. The sequence continues at coordinate 9,725,577 of OY718805.1, read as the reverse complement.
GTCTTTACGGCTATTATTACTCCTACAGGTTTATTTAGAACAGCACACTTTGTCAATCTAAATACCTCCTCAACTAGTACAATATTTCGCCAGCGTCTGCTCCTCGCTATATTAGCTTACACGTCACATGTTTCACGGTACATGCAACAGATATGAAAAACAAAGTTTTCCATATTTCATGTAAATTTGAAATGATTGAATTTCATGAAATTTTCGTCTTAAATTTAACTTTAATTTCGCTTACTGCAACAATGAGTTTAAATCGCGGCTGCAGCATAAAGCTCATGCACTTCTTATTCATTCCAATCATCCAGCTCTCACTATCTATCTGATTATTTTTGAAATTCAACTATGTAATTCCTCTTAACCCTAAGCTTGAATAGATATAATTTTATTGCTGAAACATATTTGGTGTTTAGTTGAAATTTAAGCAAATAATTAAAATTCATTTTTTCTCGCACCCACAATTACCAAAAACACTCTAAAAAAAAGGTGGAAATGGGTGGAATTCACTGAAAAATGAATATCAGTCCAATTTCTGCTTTTTTTTTTGCCAAGCGCACAACCACCTACGCATCCATCCATGCACACACACCCACGTACACACACACACACGTACTAGCAGATGCGCATTTCCAAAAGGCTAAAGGCTGTGAAAAAATCTTCATTATTTTATTTATTTCTCAAAGTATTACGGTACAGAGGAGAAGACAGTAAAAAATTTTTGTAGTGAATTGCCGGACGAAATGATTCGTTTTTCGTTTCGCCCAGTTGAGATATTCCTTTTCATTGCTTTAAATCGGATTGCTGGAAAAAGAAATCATTAGGTATTATCAGAAAGACCGGAACGGTCTTAGCAATTTCGCTACTAGCATTGCTAATTGCAAAAATAAATTATTGAAAAGACAAGAAATAATTTCCTTCTCTTTTATTCATTCGCAATGCATCCATTTCATTATACATTCGATGGCTTGTTGATCGTTTAAAAAGTACATATTTTACAATTCTTAATTACGTTGAAATCTGGAAATACGTGAGAGCTGAGGAGATAAGAAGGGATGAAAGATGAAAAGATGAAATTTCTACTTGTTGTAGCTCATTTGTGGTGATTTATTTTCCGTCAAGCTCAATGCAAATGCTGAAAGTATCACTTAAAAATGAGAAGCACTTAAAACACGCTTAAATGTGAGAAGTATCGGTTGAAATGCTCAAAATGCTTCATCTAATTTAAATTTCGATATTTCTTTTGCTTTCATTCAACCGGAAATAAACAACTTGCATAGGATGGTTCCATTTGAAATGTCACAGTGCATTATGCTATTTTTCGTTTGATAAGCGACATTTTGTGGAAAGAGTTGAGTCTCATAAATTATTGCGAACGGTCAAAAGTAATTGTGTGCGGTCGAAAATGATTTATTATTATTATTGTTTTATTATTATTAATTATTAATTATTATTATTGTTATCTGAATTATTATTGCAATAAAAATGGGTGCATTATTCAAATTTACTTCGACATTCTTCTTGTGGTATTTAATTTTTCCATCGGCATGTTTTGGTGGAATTTAATGTAATAGAAATAACCAAGTAGTTGGTGATGAATTGAGGAAACAAAGTGGCAAGACAGACTTACAATTCAAACACACATCAAATGTTTATCGGAAATTGACGGCCTTCAATAACCAACCATAATTATTATCATCATTATTCGTGTCGCCGTCACGATGCCCTCGCCGTATTAATGTCGATAAATTACGTGTGTAGCAGTAAGTTGGATGTGTGCGAAGTCGAACAATGGTCATTGTTGAGTGACCACTTCAACTCACATTTTTATCCAATTATTATCTCACCGAAAATTCCACCTATTGCTATCGCTAATTCTTTTTACAAAAAAAAAAGGAAAAGAAAGAAACATGAGAACTGTTACGATTGATATTGAAACGGTGCAAAATTGATTGTTGAACGAGCAAGAAAAGCTTGAATGAGAATTTGTTGGTGAATTTGAATTCAAAATTCTTCTTTAAGCAGCATATTTAGGAGCTTATTGTTACGTCACTCATATTCTCCAAAATAATAACTTTATCTCATTAGTTTAAATTCCTCTTTGTGACACTCTTTCTGCTGAAAATTTTGAAAAAATTTCATTCCAATGGCTAACAATTAGTTCAAATTTCTCTTTGTCATTCAAAACTAACTTTCTCACTAACTTGCAAGACAATGTTTAATAATATAGCACAATTTAAATTATCGTATCGCTTGTCTATTGTTTAAAGGACTATGTAAATAATTTGGAAATTTAGCAAGCTTATTGAGCAATCTTTGTTCATCCAATTAATTGGTGAGATAATTAATTGATTGTTAGCATAATTTGGTTAAAATTTTATTGCATTTAACGAGACTTACTGACTTCATTATCGCTTGGAAAATTCTTTTACTATTTAAATGAACGTAAAATTCAATTTGCTTTATTTACCTACATCAATGTAGTTTTTATCAGAAGTGATTAATTTACATTTACTTTAAATCTTACTGCAAGTCAACTTGATCTTAATGATGAGAAATTATCTGAGGTAAAAAAAATTTCAAGTGGCAAATTAATTTATTCAAATTTGTTTTCCATCGAATTAATCCATCGTATTTTGCTTATAATGTTTTAAGCAGTGAATGTGAGATAAATTAAATTTTGCCTTTGTTTCTTCCAATTTACCTGCGCCAATGTTGCACGCTTAAATCAAATCACGAAATGCGATGACGTCATTGGATAGTATGATGGTATGTGGACAATCTTCACAAATTTCTTGAAATCTTCTATTTCACTCAATTCAATTGTCAGTGGAAAGTTTCTCAACATTAATCGCGCGATGACAATTGATATGTTCAAATGATATGAAATTAGTCAAGTTTCTTCCATTGCAAAATGATTAATCCACCCGTAGCGCTTTTCGGTTCTGTTTGAAAACTCTTCAAATTTTTAGCATAACTTCTCCTCCAAAAAAAAGATATTAGAAATTTCAAGGAATTGTGTAAAGTTATGGCAAACAGTATGAAAGGTTAAGTTTGAGGAATTTATGCTAATGACATTATCGTCCTTAGTTTTGCAGATTAAAATAGAAGTGAAAGAACGAATAAATTTCTAAGTTCATTTTTTAATCTGTTATACTTGATCATTGCTGAAGTTGCATTTGTTTCACTAGACTATTTGGAATTTAAATTTTAAAATTTTGGAAAGTAAAAGGGACAATTTGATTGGACTGTACATCAAATTACTATTAACTGATGAACTAATGAAATGATAGTGATAAATTAAGGCTTTGCTTAGGAATTAATATAATCATTTATGCCCAATGATTTCCAATAATCAGTAAAAGATTCTTTGATGGCTTGCATTTTTATCACTTTCTGTGGAAGGTAAGCAAATTTCGCTCGTTAAATTTCGATCATTGATCAAATCAAGTCAAATGAAACATTTCATTTTGCTCACATTTACGACCTACAATGTTCCTAAGCAATCGTTTCTCTTATCAATCATCCCCAGAGATGACCAACATCCATCTGTTGTTTAACCATTGTCTATCACAACTGCTAACTTTTCTTATCTATCATTTTGAATTTTAATTAAACATATTTCAAGTTTACCATGTATTTATACTTTACCTTCTACTAACGCCCTTAATTAAGCCTTAATTACCACAAAATTCGTGCTTCATTTATCGTTTACATCTTCAATTAAATCGCATAATTATTTCAAGAATTAATGAGGATAACTGTGGGTGGGGCCAGCAAAAGTTAAAAGTCAACCGCAACGTATGAAATTGTTATTGTGCAATATTCGTTCTTTGCAAAGAGCAAACTGTTGCATACGTTTGCTTAATTTTTGCGGAAAAGAAAATTAGGACAAAAGTTGATTTTCAATCTTATCGTTCAAAAAGACCAAAAAATCACACTAATTCTTTCTCACTTTGACTGATGAGATTAAATTTGTCCAATGAGCTACACTGCTAATGTAATGAGAGAAACGAGAGACAGAGACAGAGACAGAGAAAGAGAGAGAGAGAGAAAATTCGATTACGAGATGAATTCTAATTTCGGCTCAATCCTCTAATTTACTATAATTCCAACGACATATTCAAAAAAATTCCAAAACAGCTAGAATATAAAGTGAGTGATGGAAGGATTACATTACCGATGGAATTTAATATACCTGAAGCTACGGGATCAAAATTGAGTAGCATTAATGAAATCATCAATAAAATCGCACTACTGGAATAATTCGAATTGAATTGGTAAGTTTTTAACAGTTGAATAACATCGCGTGGAGCCGAAGTTGTGGATGAAATCAGAAAAAATACAGTTCATAATAAATTAGTTAGGACAGGTGTCTCCTAATATATTAAAATAGGAAATTGTGGGGTATTTAATTATTTAAATCTCATCACGAGATACCTCTAAAAGCTAATGAATTGTATGTGAAGAAGAATGAGTAAATGGGAGAACTTAGAGATCAAAGAGGTAGAAGAAGACGAGAAAGAAAAAAAATTAAAATGAGGAAAATTTGAATTGGTGGAAGGTATATGTTAATCAGAACTTCACTCGAAAACGTTATGTCTAAACTCAAATAAAAAGGCTAAGCACATTGCGTGACTTGTGAAATGACTTTTGTAGTTGAAAAAATAATAAAATTATATATCAATTACCCGCGTCATCAAGCGCATTTCTTTTGTAACTAATAATTATCCATTATTATTTATTTCATTGCTATTTATTATTTTTATTGCTATTTCATTATCATTATTATTTATTATTATTATTATTATTATTATTATTATTATTATTATTATTATTATTATTATTATTATTATTATTATTATTATTATTATTATTATTATTATTATTATTATTATTATTATTATTATTATTATTATTATTATTATTATTATTATTATTATTATTATTATTATTATTATTATTATTATTATTATTATTATTATTATTATTATTATTATTATTATTATTATTATTATTATTATTATTATTATTATTATTATTATTATTATTATTATTATTATTATTATTATTATTATTATTATTATTATTATTATTATTATTATTATTATTATTATTATTATTATTATTATTATTATTATTATTATTATTATTATTATTATTATTATTATTATTATTATTATTATTATTATTATTATTATTATTATTATTATTATTATTATTATTATTATTATTATTATTATTATTATTATTATTATTATTATTATTATTATTATTATTATTATTATTATTATTATTATTATTATTATTATTATTATTATTATTATTATTATTATTATTATTATTATTATTATTATTATTATTATTATTATTATTATTATTATTATTATTATTATTATTATTATTATTATTATTATTATTATTATTATTATTATTATTATTATTATTATTATTATTATTATTATTATTATTATTATTATTATTATTATTATTATTATTATTATTATTATTATTATTATTATTATTATTATTATTATTATTATTATTATTATTATTATTATTATTATTATTATTATTATTATTATTATTATTATTATTATTATTATTATTATTATTATTATTATTATTATTATTATTATTATTATTATTATTATTATTATTATTATTATTATTATTATTATTATTATTATTATTATTATTATTATTATTATTATTATTATTATTATTATTATTATTATTATTATTATTATTATTATTATTATTATTATTATTATTATTATTATTATTATTATTATTATTATTATTATTATTATTATTATTATTATTATTATTATTATTATTATTATTATTATTATTATTATTATTATTATTATTATTATTATTATTATTATTATTATTATTATTATTATTATTATTATTACTGAATTATCATCAGCTTACCCTTATCACTTTCACATTTATTGTTATCACCTTGCAAATTATGATCAGTCTGTGTCCATTACGGCTAGCGTCATTCTAACTGATTATTAAAAGTGTTATTTCTTATCTTTCCCTCCAACAATTATCAGCCATGAAGGAGTGAAAGGGTTGGCCTGATGTGATAGTGATTAATTGCGGGATGATAATGGCATACTTCACCAACAAAGTTTCATGTTTAACTTAGGGATGAAACGTTTTGTGAAATGTAATAAATTGCTTGTTTCTAAGCAAGCAGATGACTGGTCAAGATAAGCAACTGATAAGCAATTGCCAACTGTCGTCGGACGACGAGATGAGCTGTGTGCTGCATAATAATTTATTTGAAAATGCTGAACTTCCCATTTTTCAGTCAACGTTTTTTAAACTATCATAAAATGCAAAATCAATCTTTTCCAATTCTCGCCACAAATAAATCTAATTTTCATGAATTTCTTTTTTTCATCAAATCAATATTTTTTTAGATGCATTAAATTTGCATTAGTAACACTAAGTTTGCACACTGTACGTGCTAGAAGTAAGCTTGATTTCTTATTAATTCTAACTGCTGTGATTATTAGTATGTATGTGGTTGTAAGACAAAGGATTTGCATAATTTATTAAAGATTTGCATAATTTCCGCATAAAATCATGCGTGGAATGCGTAAAGTAAATTGCACATAAATGACAATAAAATAGATTAATAGTGAGAGTAAAGTAAAAGTTATTAATTTCGTTGTTTCCTTATTAATTCGGATGGATATCTTTTGCGCATGAAACTATGAATAACTGTAATTTAAGCGTATTAGAAATTGATTGCTAATGGAAATGGACAAAAGAAGGTGTGATATGTCTTTTATTCCTTTTCAAATTTCATTTCCAATATCAAATTCTTGTTTAGGCTATCCGATCCATTCCTCTTCACCTCGTCATCTCTTTTATTCATTTGTCGAATTTAACACCTTTTATTTGAATAATGCTTTACAGCGTTCGGTCTGATTTTTAATTTTTGACCAGTTTCAGATCATACGAATTATATTGAAATTTATCAAAAGCAAATTTAAATTTAATGAATATTTCTCGTGGAAAAATGCAAGCTCAACTCTCATTGTAATTGATTTATCCACAAATATTTACAATTTGTTAATTTTTTAAGTGAATTAAATGAGTAAATGGAGTATCCAATAACATCAGTACTGATAACAACAAGCTGGAAACGTTACACAAATGTCGTTATCAAGTAAATGATCAGTCGTATGATATGTCAATACTTCCATCGATCGTTAATGCCTTTGTTTTCCTCAGAAAGATGAATTCAAAGATTTCTACCGCCTTCTAACAATTTTGCAACTGCAACTGAATTTTCACTGAAATGATTGGAAGTTGCTTTCTTTTTGTCTATCGCCCTAATTCATGCCATCACCTGTTGAATTCACGCTTCGATTCCATTCAATTCTAGAATATGAGCTTTGCAAAATTTAGAAAAAAAAAGAAACAAAATTTCCTTTGGAATGTCGTAACAGTTGAAAATTTATTGAGATTAAAGTTCGATTAAAATTGTTTTATTTGCTGATAAATTTCCCTATTTGAAATTGGAAACATTGTATGAGAGTGTTGAAGTGTGGAAGTTAACAGAATGTAATTAATTAGAAGATAATAATTTGAAAAACTTTTTTTTCATTCAAATTAAATTTTGTGTGTTTTTTCTCTTCCTTTGACAGAGGCAGATATTGGTTGCGCATTTAGTCAATTTGCGATGAAATTTCTGACAATTAAATCGAAAGCTTCTCCATTTACGCTTGCTTATCCATCTTGTTCATTCCTCTCATTTCCACCACTCACTACGACTTGAAAATAATCGCATTTTCCATAATTTTTATATTTTCTTGTATATTTCACCGAGTTGTCTGTCATATTTGCAATTCCATTGCTCAACTTGCCCGCTAAACACTTCTAATGTGTGAAATTTCAATTTTACGTTTTATTCTGCCTTTTCTTTTTCACAAATTTTGATATGAAAGAGCCTCAAGGCAGTGCTGCATAATTTCTCCTGCACGTTTGTTTGTTTGTTTGTTTGTTCGATGCATTTCTGTCTGTCGTAGCATCAATGATAATCACAAATGACAAGCGATGATAAGACGGTGCGGTGATTGATGATAATGACAAGTGCAGCAACTGCAGCGATGATAACAGATAGATTCTTCAAAACTTTGCCTTTTTCATTTGCATATCCTTTGATGAAAGATAAGCACTACAGTTGATCAGTGGCTACTACTCAATTTATACGTAAATGAGTAGTAATTATAATTTTTTAAAATTTTAATAAAAAAAAACACCGTGGAAAAAATGCATCATTAGCTTTTTCTTTACCAAACAAAATCAAAAAGAAGGCTGTTACATTCTATTTCTTAATCTTATTATTTACTAAAATTTTAAAATCTAATTATTCATTGAGTAAAAGATGTACAAATGCGTGAATGAATTTGCATTAATTTAAGGTTAGAAATGATTTTCCAATCGAAGTTGATAATTAATCTTAATGGATGTCAATTTTGAATTTTATTACTATCAATTTTATGGGATGATAGATAGAGAAGAATTGGTGAAATTGGTGTAAAAAGATGAAATTGAAATTGACTGATTCGAACAGTTTGACAGTAAACAAATGGTGCTAGTAGAAGGAAATAGATGAAAGATGGTGTATGCAAACAAATCTAAGCAAAACGATTAAAAACTAAATTTCAAAATTAAATATCATAGTAATTAATTAATAGTCGTTAATAATTGCAAGAGCAGTGTAAATTAGCTGCAATGAAGGGAGAGTATGAGAGATGGAAATTGAAATATCAATTAACCGTAATTATTCACTTTAACGGAAAAGGAAAAGGAAAAGAGAAAGATTACGCTTCCAATCAGTTTTTTAATTTTAACCTATTTAATGAAAAAATGGGGGGCACGTAAAATCCTT